>OY759275.1:14238710-14543710 GCA_963662155.1 Lamellibrachia columna
ACATAACATACAAGGGTAAAAAGTTAATTATACCTCTTTATAAAGCAATAGTTAGACCTCATTTAGAATACTGTATACAAGCATGGAGACCATATCGTAAGAAGGATATAGATATGCTTGAATGCATACAAAGGAGAGCAACTAAAATGATTCCAGAACTGAGAGACCTTAGTTATGAAGAACGCCTGAAAGAATGTGGTTTAACAAATCTAGAGACAAGGAGGTTAAGAGGAGATCAGATTGAAGTTTTTAAGATATTGAATGGGTATGAAAATATTGATAGAAATATGTTTTTCTCACTCAAGAAGGATAGCAGAACTAGAGGACATGAGGTAAAATTAGTAAAGGATCAATGTAGATTGGACATCAGGAAGCACTCGTTCTCACAGAGGACAATAAATGAATGGAACAAATTGTCTACAGATTGTGTAACTGCTAGCAGCGTGAATATGTTTAAAACCAAGGTAGACACATATCTCAGGAGGGCGGGTTATAAGTAGATGAACATTGTTGGACTCTCGATAAGCCAATGGCTTCCTTGTCCACTTGCCATCTGGGCCTTTGGCTTGGATGGCAACTCTTGTTAAATCTTGTTAAATCTACCAGGGGTCGCCACTTGAGTTGAAACGCATTTGCATCAAATACGAGACGCGGTGCGGCATTTTACGCGCGGGTCTTGAAAGTTATGGAATTTGTAAGTAAGGAAAACTCAAGCAGGAAAACTCCTCAGCTTCGAAATATCGTAGACAAGTGTGTAAAATTCAAGATTACTGCCGTAAAATCATAGCGTTGTCCGTGGTTAATTTTAAGTGTTGTCACCGAACCAGGTCCAAGTAGACATCTGACTGTTCTTCCAGAATCCAATTTGTTATCTACGACTATACAGCTCATGCGAACGTGTTGCTTGCCTAAAACGTACATTTTCGCAGTCGACATGCAACCATATAAATAGGGAAATAAACACGTATTTCATGTCCGTATGCATTATTTTATATATATTTCTAAAGTTATTTGACAATGACCATGCATATATTAAACTATACAATTATGACGTTTTGTGATAAAAAAAAGTAACAAGTGACGTCGTGCGCGGGATGATTTAGGAAAATATCGCCCACTATGCGTAGGGTGGGGTATCTTTGGAGAAATGTCCTGCAGTACACTAGTATTTTCTTCATACACAGAATGTGTTCATGTTATATTGCATCATAAACTGGTGTCATATTAGATGTAAAATGACAAGAGGTATCATTAGTAAAGCCTAAATTAAATTATCAGTGTAGATTTGATATCAGGAAGTACTGGCTCTCAAATAGTCAGAGACAGAGAGGACAATACATGAATGGAAGAAATCATCTACAGATTATGTCATCTATGTATTGCTAGCACCGTGAATATGTTTAAAGACAAGGTAGACGCATACCTCAGGAGGGTGGGTTACACATAATCTTGAGTGCCAAATAAACGTATAGGCCAAATTACAGTATAGCAGGGGCGGATCCAGGGTTTAGAAAGGGGGGTCCAAGGTAATGTATGAAGCGCCGAAGACGCGAAACGAGGCGTGAACTGCCTCGGGGAGGGGGGTGCGACGTTTGACGTTTTTTTCTTTGACAAATCACTTGAAATGGTGCAATTTGGGACACCCATAATCTGGTCTTAAGCGAGATAGGGCCTAATGAAATCAACCCAGAAGTCAGATATCCGACATCGTACGAATTTCCCGTACACAATACGGATTTTTTTAGGAATACTGCCTTCCTTCGGCCGTGTCCCGTTTTAATACGGATTTGCTGAAAATATAAAAATCGTGATAAAGTAGTCCTATGTATTTTCATATATAATTATAACTTTGAATGTCAAATTTACATGCAGTAGACGAGGTGCAACTTCTTTTGAGTCTAGAGTTTCTGCAAAACGCAGCGGATGTTGTTTTATATACACCTGTATGTAGGCCTATTCCAACGAAGAAAATGCGGTGTGTCTGAAAATATCCAAACGAAAAGAAAATATTAAACATGTGTCATGTGCCATTTATTGGCATATTAAACAACTAACTAAACTAAACTAAAACAACTGTAGTAATGCAAATGTTTAATAAAAAAAATCGAGTATGCTACAATTGATTAAAACAACATATAATCGTCTTAACTCTGTATCGGCATTATTGCAAACTAGGGGGGGGGGGTAGTGTAGTAATACTAAAAAATATATATTTATTCGTACGACAATGTGTACAATTCAATTACAATTGAAGTATTTTGCACACAAAGAGGCTAACACGTCTTTGACTAAAATATGTGTTTAACAGTTTCTCATCCAGCCTCTTCTGATAGTGGTTCTGAATGATATAATAAAAGTAGCTAGGTTTCATATTGCAGAAAGTCGTGGCATCAAGTTTGAACTGAGACAAGGTGTAATTGAAACTTATATGAACCAATACCCCGAAGGGCTAGATTGCCCTCTAAAGAGCCTATCCAAACTGTTGCTGCCTTTCAAAGCTACTCTGTATAAAGCGTACCATTCGATTCATCGTCTGAATTTGAATCGGGAGACATTCTGCTAAAAGTAGTTGAATGAGATCTCAAAAGACCATAACATTGTAACCACAATATAATTATAAAGACTTTAGTCAGTTAATAGGACGTTGACGGGTGCTGGAAATAACTAGATACTAGAAACTGTTTATATCAGCTGTGTATTAATAACTGTTGTTCATCAGCAGATATGTTAATCATTTAGCAACAAGCTCCACTACACGTTGCATTTTCAATTGTGATTATATTAGCACACCCGATTTGAGGTGTTTCCAGATTAATCTCCATGTTGTGGTTCATGTTCTTCATTGTGAGCCCAGAAAGCCAATCTTCCCCATCCTGTTGTGTAGGTAGGCTTTGACCCGTCGCAGGTAAGAGAATGAACACTCTGCCTCACAACAAGAGTGCAACCGATCCTCAACAAGGTCCGGAAGTTATGCGAGGACGATGACTGTGTGGGCTCTGTGGTTCTCCAATAGCGCTGCCATTCCTTCACCTCAGCTAGCAGGAAGAGATGTTTGGCACGTCTGACTCCCAGAACATCAATCCGTCCATAATATGTTGTACATTTCCCGTCTCTGTAATGATCCCAGGGAGTAAAACAAGAATACCCATACCCTACCTGCTTTCTGGGTTAAATCGATTGTGGAATTCGGCAGACAGGTGGTCACAAAACGGGATTGCCAGATTGCGCAGTTAGTGCTCCCGTGGGGATGTGCTAGGGGCATTGGCTATTTGCATCTGTCGGGACTATCGTGGTGTCCCTGGTGCTGAGATGGATGTACAAAGAAGTGTGGCTAAACATGTAGCATCTTTATACCACACACTGTACTCTTCTATCTCTTGTCTCATCATTATCATTCGTTCCTGGTTTGGTCGATCATACTGTACGCTTGATATATGTCTAATTCCCTCTTTTGAAGCTTGGAGGCCATGGGCCTGACATTCTCCAAAACATTCTTGGTGGTGATGAATGCGATGATGGCACGTGACGAAGTGAGACTGGTTAAAAGCCCTTGCGCCTTCTTCCTGGTCTCCTGATCCCAACTGCCAGTCAATGCAACCTCCTCCTAGATGTCATGATATTCAGACGGATTCAGTATGGCTTCTAAACATTCACACAAGAACTCATACATGTCATAAAACGTGTCGTAGCATATGTGACGCTCCATCCATCTGGTCTTGCACATTCCGACAAGTTTCCTTTTCCTAATATCTGGTGCCAGACGTTTTAGGATTCGTTCCAGGAATCGTTGTTGTTTGGGGGACAGTTCGAAGAAAAGGAATACTGCATTAAGGGTGTCAATCATATTCCGGGTGGCAGGTAATCTATTGACATTGCTGATGCTCAAATTGAGGACATGACTGCTGCAGTGTATATACAAAGCTCGTGTGGATAGCTCTTTTATCCTCGCCTGTACGCCAACCTTATCCGAGGACATACACTGCGCACCATCGTAGTTCTGTCCCCTAGCTTTACTGATATCTATGTTACGATCTTTTAGGCATTCGATGACACCATGAGCTATAGCTTCTCCCGTTGCCGTCTCAATGTATATACAATCAAAAAAGAACTGTTTGACTTTACAGTCAGCCAGCATCCTCAAGCACACTGACAGAATTTGGTTACCATGTGGATCTGTGACCTCATCTGCCATGATGGAAATGTTCGTCTTCAATGCTTCGTGTATGTTCCTTTCTGATGTATTATACTAGTACATCAATCACTTCATTCAGGATGATTCTTGATGTATACTGCGCATTCTTCCTTCCGGACTCGATGTGTTCTCGGAGTGTGTCGTCGCGTTTGGCCATCTTCTCCAGAACTGCCCAGAAGTGTCCCCTGTTGGACGATGTACTTGTCCGATCATCCCTGTTGGACGATGTACTTGTCCGATCATCCCTGTTGGACGATGTACTTGTCCGATCATCCCTGGGGCATCGAAGTGGCAAGTTTTGTTTTCCACAAAATACAACTGTTTCTAGAATGCTCTTCAGGACGTGAACGTCTTTGTTGTACATCTTCTGGTTGGACTGGCCTATCAAGTAGGGCAACGAGCATTCTGGTGTCTTTTGATGTTGAACCGATAGGATAGCTTAAATTTTGACCTGTAAAAATGATAATTGTTATCTTGAAAGTCCGGTCCGAAGAACTGATGCAGACGATTTTCATCAACGGACCTGCGCGTCTGTTGGGCGCATTTGCTGGATCTGCGCAATCTGCAGATGGGTGCGCAATCTGCAGATTTTCGAGCATCCCAGGATTGCGCAGCGCAATCGAGCGAAATCGGCAGATTGCGCAGATTCAGCAACTGCGGACAATACGTCTATGAATGACAAACATTCCCACAGTATGTCCATTCTTTCGCGGGGAGATATGGTCAGACATGAGGTGGGCGTGTGTGTGTACATGTGCGTGCGGTACGCGTTTGCAATGAATCTGTGAACGACGCCACCGATAATGCTAAGAATAACTTTGGGGATCCCCTGGACGCCATGTATATCGCCTGCGCTAGATCAGTGTCTGAAAACGTCGGACTGCTACTAAGGAATTCGTACTTGGTAATCGACAAGTTTGACCTTCTGTCGTTTCTTGGCAATGCCTTTGTCCCCCGTTGACATGCAATTGCAATGAATTTTTATGGTACTCAAAAAAGGGGAGTCCGGACCCCCTGGAGCCCCCCTCTGGATCCACCTATGTATAGGGTGGCAAATCGGTCAAATTTAATAATAGTATAGTGCCGAATAACAGTGTAGGGGGCAAATTGTTCAAAACAAATAATAGTACAGTGCAAAAAAAGTCACTAGTATATGTGTCTTTTAGCGCCGTAGGCGTAGCGACTTTTTTGCTAGACGAGAAGCCATGGCGTCCCTAGAACACTACGCGGATCGCCGTGTATTTTTTTTTTTTTCCTATTGAATATGCATAAACTTTGCGCGTATTCGCGTCACCGCACATATAGTAATCACATTTGATATCTATGAAAAACCGGGGAATTTTTCGTTTTTTAAATGGACATTTTTATTTAATTGAATACGCAATGCAAGCCTATTTCAGGGGAAACCGCCGTCAACAGGTTACGACCGGTTTGAGGCGCTGCGCACGGCGGCCATTTATGGTCGGTTTACGCGGTGATAATGGCGTTTTAACTAATAATATACCATGTCGAGCTCCCGGGAACTAAGTATTCTGACCGATTCATCTAAGCATGGAAATCTAACGGTCTAACGCTTCGGGATCAAAATCTAGGATCCTCAGATGCCGCCAAATTCACGACTGTTGTTCGAAAGGATGAAAACTTAGCTGTCAGAGGGAGCCACGTGCAGCTCCAGTTGGGAGCAAGTGATTTTAGCTCGAACGGTAAACCACTCCGTGTGGGATTGATTAGCGCTAGCAAAAGGGAGCGAGAGCGATTGCTCTCCTAAAAATTATAACCTGCACAATTTGCCACGATTATGGGAGAATATAGGCAGCCACAAATGTTTAAATTTAATAATAGCATAGTGCCAAATAAGGTACGCATAGCCTATAGGGTGGCATTTTTCATCAAATAAATACGCGTATAGGGACGTTTATTCGGCACTCAAGAATAGATGAAAATTTTTTTAACTCTTGATAAGCCAAAGGCTTCCTTAATTATCCATTTGGCCTTGAATGGCAATCTTGCTAAATCTTGTTTGAATCTTGTTTAAAATGTTAAAGATTCTTTTTTCATAAGGGTTGCTATACCCCAGTGGCCCATTAAATAACATGGAAAAAGTAACACACTTGAATGCAATGGGGGCAAATAATACAAAATGAACATTTTCAAGGTACAATCAGTCAGCCCTGTCTTGTTTCAAGATAGTGTGCTTTGTGGACACTTCCCCTTATCAGCAGCACCCCTTTGAGTTGCCCTCTCCCACTCTGCTGGGGACCTTGGCCCCAGCCAGCCATACACTGTGACATTTATCAGTAGATAACCTGCTAACTAGCACGCCTAGAAAAGCTGCTCTTTGGCAGTTGTCTGTGGCTTCCCTAGAGAGCTCTACTCCCTGCTTAGGTTGTGACAAGGTGACACAAGTGATGACAATGAGGTGACATCTGAGCAGATCTCTACACACTGGACTTGTTATAAACTTGGTGTACAACCTGAACAATACTTACATCAAACAGTAGACTTCTGTCTTACACAAATTCGACTTGCGAGGAAGAGTGTTTTACATTACAGTCAGCTGCTGTAGCCATGGGTAGAGTCTTGGACATAGTTGGTTTGCTAGTGATGGTAGTTGCATTGTTCGGTGAGGTCCAAGGTAGGTACTTTTATTAACTAGTGTTAGTATCTTCCATTCTGCTACATATGTAGTTTAATATTGTTTCCTTATAATTGCTTTTCCATAGGCTGTATATTAATATGTGTCAAAATCGTTTTTGTTCCCGTGAGTCTGTGACTATATTATCCAGTTTATTAATGAAAACGTGTATGTATACGACTATACGTATATATGCTTCTTATGAATCTAAACAATATTGGAGGTTTTTTCCAGGAATGTGTTTTTTTAGGGGGGCTTTTTACTTTATTCTCTTAACTAATGCATCACAATCGCTGCTTTAATAATTGGGCCCTTTGTTTCTACTGCCATCTTTAGCTTTAAGTGTGAAGAAACTATTTCTATCAATATCTTCATAACCCTTCAATATTTTAAAAGCTTCTATTCAGTTGGTGTCCTTTAATAAGGTTTATAGTCTCCTGGTCTCTTGTGTTGTCAAAAAGGCACATAATTACATATAGCATCTTACTTGTTACTACAGTGAACACACATACACATATCTATTCACACTCATATTTGTTTTTGTAGTTTTTAAGCAAAAACAAATTTGGTTGCATTTAGTTTTTATTTGCTAAACATTTAAATTTCTTGAATGCATGGAGCTTTATTAGCTGTGTCATCAAATTATCAGTCAGACGTTGTCATAGTAACATGACCACCAGGGCATACATTTCCATTTAATTTTCTAAATGTCCTTTTTTACAGCTAATGTTTGTTCCTGTTCAACAAATGCTAAATAGTATTGTGCTTTTTTGTTTTTTCCTGAAAGTGGTGTTTTTTATAAGAATGTTTAAATGGTACCTGGAATTGCACATTACTATGACAAAAACAAGTAAGACTTTAAAAAATAAAAACCAACCACAATGAGATATCTGGTACTATTTCTTTTGTTCTCAATCATTCAATCAAAACCACATATTTTTATTTATTCCAATTCCAAAGTTCTAATAATTTTAAAAGGGTGAGGTGCCATGTGATGACCTCATAATTATAATATATACTCATAAATATATGATCAAACAATCATGTAATCAGTCATCATAGATTATATAATAATACTATTTGGACAATGTGATACTATTTGATTACTTCAAACCTTTGAACAGGAATTTAACACATGTTTAATCGCTGTGTTGATGGGCATATCATGTTTGGTTCAGTTTACTTCCAAAGTCCAGTTGTGTTTACTTCTGTTTTGTAGAACAATCAGAATGTTCAGTGCTGATGAAGTCAACGTTCTTTTGAAGTAATACAATCTGCCTCTAATCAGCATTGTTTAATGTCGGTGACTGTTGGGCAAACCTAATTGTTAGATAAATTTCAGGCATAAGGAAACTTGCCAGAGCTTGATTCAGCTGACATTATGCACTTTGCAAAATTCTCTGTGTGGTCTAACTGGGTCCCTAACCTCAGTAGCCAGAGCTGGATTCTACAACTTTCAATTAGGCAGTTGTAAAAACGTCCTTGAGATCTAATTCACCAAAACTGGCCAGTAGATAGTAGACATCAATTTATAATGCATGCAGTGTCTATATGCAAGGGTGTTTGAGGGCAGGTATGCAACTTAGAAAATATGAGCTCTAGCTGTATAAGATAGGACATCATTTTAGTACACCAACTATTGATGGAGACTAAGCCACAGACAGCATGGAGTACTTGGAAGCAAGGGCTGCTACTTCATTATTTCCTCCAATTAACCACTTTTTGAGTGATGTCAGACTCTGGATTCTCAACCCAGCACGGGACATAAAACACATTGATTGTCCGGGTACATCAAACTAGGCCAGGAAACTATTGCCGCTGGTTTAATAGGTCACTTCTCCATCTATCACTGATCCTGTTTCCATGCTGTCTCCACCACCCTTCTCTACTCCCTCTGTCCCTTGCTTTCATTCTCCACTCTCCTCCTACCCCCGCCAAATCTCTCTTCACACAGTCCTCGCATCACAGTCTTCGTCTTCCTGTTCTCCTTCTACCTGTCCACATCTGCTCTCTTCATTAATCGCCTCCCACTCGATCCTAGTGTCCAGCCCACTTTAACCGGCTCCTCACCAGCTTCCTCCTGAAACTCTCTTTCACATCCTCCCTCAGCTCCTGCATTCAAAAGTCTGAGTTTGTAAAAATACCCGGGTGAGAAGAATTGCTGGAGTGAAAAGTGTAGACAAGTGAAGAATGGAGGAGGCGAAGGAGGAGGTTGATGGGAGAGTTTCAGAAGGAAGCTGGAGAGGAGCCGGTTAATGTTCTGCATACCATATATATATATATATATATATATATATATATATATATATATTTTTTAATATATATATACATATATATATATACATATATATATATATGTATATATATATATGTATACATATATATATATATATATGTATACATATATATATATATATATATATATATATATATATATATATATATATATATATATATATATATATATATATATATATATATGTATGTATGTATATATATATATATATATATATATATATATATATATATATATATATATATATATATATATATGTATATATATACATATATATATGTATATATATGTATATATATATATATACAATGACAGTAAATCATTAATTATTTGCATATACGAATAAATGAAATGAAACAAGTCTGTATATTAATTATGCATCTAGCACATACGATTATCAAAATAAAAAGAAATGCTTGAATAAAGCAAACAATTTTGGTTGTAGGGCTGTCAAGAAGCCAATGTTGCGTGCGACAAATATTAGGAAATGGATTTTGCTCACCTTATCAGAAACTGAACTGTTGAGCAGTGGGATTCTATTCTGTATTCACCTGAGAGTTCATACCAGCTCTTATGTGGGGCAAAACATGCGTATGTGAGTCATGACTCGGTAGTGGGTTACAGCACAGTACCTTTGTGAAGGCACACTGAAGCTGGAACAGTATGTCAGAGGGTTGAATCATTCAATGCTTGGTTCTGTGCTTGATTGTGAGGATGCAACATTTATCTTCCATCTCCTTGCCATAAAGCCAAAAAAATTAGAACTCTTGGCTTGTGGTAATGTAGTTCTCAGTAGAGCTCAGACATGAATCAGATAAAGCATCTGTGGGAAGTGCTATTCAAGCATAGTAAAGGGAGCAGGCCCATAAACCTGCAGGCTTTGTGGCAGTTACTACAACCCCTCCTCTACTATCAGCAAGTTGGTGTATTTGATGCCAAAGCCATATTCTGCTGTAATTAAGTCTAAGTGTCATTCAACCAAGTATTAACAATCAAGTTATTTTAATAATTGTATGTTCTACATGCAATAAAACACACAAATTAATACACCGACTTGTTACATTTATGTGTGTACGTGAGTAAGTTAATTACTTAATACGTAGATTTTTGCACAAACTTGCATAGTTTTTACTTTTTACTTTTCCATGACTTTACTGCCACTATATACTATATATGTATGTTTGTATATAATTATATATATATATATATATATATATATATACATATATACATATAAAATATATATATAGTATTATATAACAATAAGGATATATTTGATCAGGAATACAGAAAGTGTGTTGCTTTTGTAGAATAGGTTTGATGTTTTAATAGAATTATAAATGTGTTATCAGTTGAGCACATTACTAAAGCAAACTATACTACATTTGTGACAATCAGTGTGTCATTCGCAAAGCTGCATTCATGAGCCATGTCATGTAATCAGTTCCTGTCAAGCAGGTGACAACCTTTCTGAAATATTAGTCTCTATTGGAATGTTATCAGTATTTGTTGCCTAACAATTTTTCAAGTTAGGATTCATCGTTAGAGGGTTATAAATTTGTCTGCATATTGTCCAATGTGGAAAACTCACCTACTTAGCTTTACCTACTTAGCTTTACCTACTTAGCTTTACCTACATGATTATGTAATCTAGATCACTGTGCTTGTTATAGTTAACTGCACTTGTCATAGTTTTCCTCGACTCAGCCTAGCTAACATTGAATCCTATACAGATCATGTTTATATACCCGTCACTGTGCATGCTTACTAACAACTAAAATACTATTAAAACTCAAAATGTTTACAACATTGGGTGGGCATCAAGTTCCTAATGGCTTTTCCTGTAATGGCATGCTTACAAAATGCCCGGATATGGTTTGAAATTTATGATATTATATTTGTTTTATTTCAGCCTGACTGGATGTTGTTAAATTTGTCATTCAAATTGAGATGAAATGTTGTGGAGTCTCACCTGGGTAATTTTTATGTCGTGAGGCAGACCATTTCAGAAGGATCATTGGACACAACTTTACAATGTGTGACTAACGTGCATATTGCACAATAACATCTGACCTTAATATAATTCAACAAGGCCTTTTACAAATATTATTCATATCTAAAAAGTTACTCAACTGTTTTGAAATATGAACAATAATATTTTATGTAATTGAGAATGTAGATATAGTGCTGTTTTCAGTTATATGGTTGTATTATTAACTAGATTTTGAACAATTTGATGTGTTCGACGTATGATAGTATATTATTTAATAGCAACATTTCATATAAAAATTCAAACGCACACTAAGGCATGGAAAATGGGTGCATTAGATCTGTGTTTCAATTCTTCGCACCCCTGCTCCACCTAGTGGTCGGTGGGCTGCGCTGCGTCAACTGGCAGGGCAACTTCGTTGAGGAGGGCGAGGCATACGTACCCAGCAAGGATACCCCATGCAGGAGGTGTACATGTGACAACGGCATTCCTACACTGTGTTCCTTCACAATCTGTGTGCCCCCACCTTGCCAAGTCTACGAACGCATCGAGGGAGAATGCTGCGAGGTCCGGTGCATTGAGGCACCATCTAATCGTGGATTGTTGGTAGGCGGGGCGGCGGTGACCCCTGCCCCTGATCCCAGAAGAGGTAAGGGCTGCCAGTGTTGTGTTGGTTGGCTTCAGCATTGGGAAGGCCATGTAGTGGTAGTGGTCAGAAAAGTGGCTAGACTTGACTGGTCAAGCAGTAGTGCTCATTGCCATTAGAATTAGCAGTTTTCAAGGGTTATTGGCTAAAAATTGTCACTAGTTGCTAAATATGTGGTCACCAAACATATAGCATCTACCCAGCAGCAGTCACTAAATGTTGGTAACTAGTAGACAATAGTGGCAAATAAACAGTGTTGGTAACTATACAGTAGTAGTCACAACATTGTTGGTAACTAGGCAGTAGCAGTCGCTAAACACTGTTGATAAATAGGCAGTAGCAATTGCTAAACATTGTTGGTAACTACTTTTTAAACTAGGCAGTAACGGTAACTAAGCAGTGTTGGTAGCTATATATAGGCAGTAGTAGTCACCAAACACTGTTGGTAGCTAAGTAGTAATGGTCACTAAACATTGTTGGTAACTAGGCTGTAGTGGTCACTAAACACTATCAGTAGCTAGTCAGTAATCAGCACTAAACACTGTTGGCAGTAGTGGTCTCCAAGTGCTGTTGGTAACTATTCAGTAATGGTCACTAAGTGCTGCTGGTAACTAGGCAGTAGTGGTCACTAAGCACTGTTGATAACTAGGCAGTAGCAGTCACTAAACACTTGGTAACTATGCAGTAGCAGTCACTAAGCACTGTTGGTAACTATGCGGTAGTGGTCACTAAGCGCTGTTGGTAACTAGGCAGTAGCAGTCACTAAGCGCTGTTGGTAATTAGGCAGTAGCGATCACTAAGAGCAGTTCTTCACATTACTGACCTTGCATTAAAGGTGCCAAGCACTGTTGGTCATTGGACTCATGGTAACTAGATTGGTCATCTGTCACTGATGAACACCCGGAACTAACTAGGTGACACTTCACTGTACAATCATTATTGTACTATTACCTTAACTTAGAACTGAATACAAGATGCTAAAGGTGTACACAACACTGTTCACTGAGCACCAGTGGAAACAAAACAGTGCTGCTCACTAGACACTATTGGTAGGTTGGCAGTACTAATTTGCCATTTAGTTGGTAGCTGCCACTGGACACTGGTGGTCAGTAGGTATTTGTAGTTGCAGATGGTCATTGTAGAGTGTGTGGATGTTCGTGTGCACAGACGACTCATACGGCCCATTTTGCATGATGTGTGCATGTTTTCTACCTCCGCTTACATCTGCATGTCCAGCAGTACCTGCCCGCATCTGTTTTAGCTACTAGTTCTACATGAGACTGCCTTGGGTTGTTGCCTTCCTTACACTAACCTATAATGGTGTATAGACACTTAGCCTGGTTGTGGGTGTAGGTACATATCTATTGGAGAGGATCCAGTGTCCTGTGTTCATTTCATTACATAGCGATGGATCCACTGAGTGTCTTATGTTCTTTTCATTACATAGCGATGGATCCACTGAGTATCCTAAGTTCGTTTCATTACATAGCGATGGATCCACTGAATGTCTTATGTTCATTTCATTACATAGTGACGGATCCACTGAGTGTCTTATGTTCATTTAATTACATAGTGATGGATCCACTGAGTGTCCTAAGTTCATTTCATTACATAGCGACGGATCCATTGAATATCCTGAGTTCATGTCATTACATAGTGATTGATCCACTGAGTGTCCTGAGTTCATGTCATTACATAGCGATGGATCAACTGAGTGTCCTGAGTTCATGTCATTACATAGCTATTGATCCACTGAGTGTCTGGTGTTCATTTCATTACATAGTGACAGATCCACTGAGTGTCTTATGTTCATTTCATTACATAGCGATGGATCCACTGAGTGTCTTATGTTCATTTCATTACATAGCGACGGATCCACTGAGTGTCTTATGTTCATTTCATTACATAGCGACGGATCCACTGAGTGTCTTATGTTCATTTCATTACATAGCGATGGATCCACTGAGTGTCTTATGTTCATTTCATTACATAGAGATGGATCCACTGAGTATTCTATGTTCATTTCATTACATAGTGATGGATCCACTGAGTGTCTTATGTTCATTTCATTACATAGCAATGGATCCACTGAGTGTCTTATGTTCATTTCATTACATAGAGATGGATCCACTGAGTATCCTATGTTCATTTCATTACATAGCGATGGATCCACTGAGTGTCTTATGTTCATTTCATTACATAGCGATGGATCCACTGAGTGTCTTATGTTCATTTCATTACATAGCGACGGATCCACTGAGTGTCTTATGTTCATTTCATTACATAGCGATGGATCCACTGAGTGTCTTATGTTCATTTCATTACATAGAGATGGATCCACTGAGTATCCTATGTTCATTTCATTACATAGTGATGGATCCACTGAGTATCCTAAGTTCATTTCATTACATAGCGATGGATCCATTGAATGTCCTGAGTTAATGGCATTACATAGTGATTGATCCACTGAGTGTCCTGAGTTCATGTCATTACATAGCGATGGATCGACTGAGTGTCCTGAGTTCATGTCATTACATAGCTATTGATCCACTGAGTGTCCGGTGTTCATTTAATTACATAGCGACACATCCACTGAGTGTCTTGTATTCCTTATGATACATATTATTCGATCGTCTGGGTATTTGGATGTGATCTAATTTGTACCTGTCATGTATGCATGTTGTCCACCCTAGGTTCTCTGGATGTCATCATTGAGACGTGTTGTAACTTGGGCAAGCAGTGGTACCCACAGAGTCATATCTGCAAGCCGTACCCAAGTCCCATCCGAGGCATCCCCAGCTCGGACCAGGAAACGTGTCAGTCAGTGATAGAGTTGTGTTGTCTCTACAAGAAAGAGGATGACCACTGTGAACGCGGCAAGAACATCGCCCGGGTACGAAACAGCTGTGACGGTCTGCACAGTCAGATTGGCAATGAACAGATACGGGTGAGTGTCACGGCTGTACACTGTGGTCGCATGTCAAGACTCGGCAATGTACGTTTTCTTCAAATATCTCCCTCTTCTGCAAACAAACATGCTAAGTACTGCATCTTCATATGTGCTAGTTGCATCATCATCTGTGCTGCTTTTATAATCATTTATGCTACTTACATCATCTGTGTTGTTTGCATCATCATCTGTACTACTTGTATCATTTATACTGCTTACATTATCTTCTGTGCTAGTTGCATCATCAACTGTGCTACTTACATCATCTTCTGTGCTAGTTGCATCATCATTTGTGTTGCTTGTATCATCATTTATGCTACTTACATAATCTTCTGTGCTAGTTGCATCATCATATGTGCTACTTGTATCATCATTTATATTACTTACATCATCTTCTGTGCTAGTTGCATCATCATATGTGCTACTTGTGTCATAGTTTATGCTACTTGCTTCATCATTTATGCTACTTTTGTCATCATCATCTGTGCTACTTGCTCCATCATCAGCTGTGATGTTTCTAGCACCATAGGCGTAGAGTGTTGTTTGCGTTATTGCTGTTTGCTGCAGCATCATCTGTGTGTTTATACCATTGCTGTTTGCAGGAGTGCTGCACTTGCTGCAAACTCGGAGTGTTTGCAAAGGAGACGGGTCTGAGTTGTGCCCGCTTCAGTACCACATTCTCGGCTCAGTGCAACAGTGTCTTCACAGAATGCTGCCAAGGTCACCAGCAAGAAACGCCACCTGGTGAGGAGGAGGTGACCACCGCCCCTCCAGGCGATGACTACTGTGAGTTTGACGGTTCTATTTCTTCACTTCAGTCGATTCTGTGATTAGTGGTTTCATAGAAATCTTCATGAACATCTGTGTAGTGGAATATTTGAGAAATTATGCTTATACAAGTAACTTACATATTTTCAAGCAAAGTCCACACACACATGCACGTACACATGCATGCACACAGCCCACACACATGCAAATGCATACACCAATTAATTTATGCCAATTTACTGTATAAAAACACATCTTTTCAATGCAAAGTGCAAATAAGACTTAATGTTTTGTAGAAACTGTCCACTGTGGGCATGGTGGAAACAACAGTATGGTAACGATTTTAGAATATTTAATTAAGTTTAATGGACATTATCCTATATAAACTCATTTAGTGTTCGTAAAAATTGGAGCAACCACCTTGAGCGTCTTATGTTGGTGGATACCGGCGCTAGATCACCCAGCTGCCTAGCTGAATGTTTCCCATAAAAGTCGAGTTGATGTTCAAATGAACAGGTCTGCCGGGGGTGAAGTGTAAAACACAGTCCTATGGACTGGATACCCCACTATATCAGAACATGCCTTTACTGTTTTATATAAGACATCATCATTATGTCAATTAAATCATTATTATTATTGAATATTTAATAAAATATTAATAATATGAATATTAATATAATTTTATACATTGCAAAAAAATTATAATAACGTTCAAATATGAAGAATATCTCTTGGGGAGAGGGACACTTCACTGAATTTAACATTGCGCCATTTCTGGTCCACACAGCTGAGGACACAGACGAGTGTGCCAAGTTCCCGGGACAGTTATGTGCTCACAACTGTATCAACACTCCGAGCAGCTACCGATGCACCTGCCAAGCAGGGTTCACGCTACAGGCAGACGGACGAACATGCTCCCAAGACGGTCAGTTCTACAAACTTGGTTTATCTGGAGTGTATACACACTACACAGTCATCATGATGGCGGCCATTGTTGGCCAACCCTCTTCATTTTGACTCAGCCCCTTACTCCCAGTTATTCTGTGCTTAAAAAAATTCCATGTCTGAAACTCTTGGTCGTTTTTTGCTGCCTGTATCACAAATGCATTATCCAGCCCTGTATCCTCGTTTAGTAGTTGAATGTATGTCTTGTTTCATGATCCAGACACATTCCACGTTTGGATTCCCAGAACAGCACTTCTTTTGTGATCTCTTATCACTAATGCCCTTAATCTTTGTTCTTGAAGTTTTACTGAATCAGTACACAGACAAAATTAAGAAAACCAGTAATAGATTATGTTATTATTTTGTGTGGAAATGATTCTGCACTTGATAACTGTACTGGATGCATGACACCTCTATTAAAAATGTTATCCTTCTTGCAACTTTATTGATGTGACTTTATGTGTTTTTGTAATGGGAATCTGTGTGTGTGAGGCGAGGCGTGGCGTGGCGAGGCGAGGTGTGGCGTGATGTAGCGTGGCGTGGTGTGTGTAGGTACCTCACTCTCATAATCAATTAACGAAATATTCCCTCGCAAAGACCAAGCATTTTTTGGTCCAGAAAAACATTGAAAACATTACTGTATTTTCAGTAATGGGTGAATTTCTTCTTAAAGACAGACATATTTAATCCATGCCTGGGGTTAAAATGTTGAAAAAAAAGTACACCGTAAATAAAACGCACACAAATCAGTGTGGGAAAAAGTAGAAAAAATCCCAGACAACTGAGGTACCCAAACTGTTTTTGTTCCTGTAGGGTATGTGTACTTAAAAGTAAAGATAAAGCAACCCATGGGGTATGATATCCACCTCTTTGGTGCGATGGCATTCTTCCGACTTTACCGTGAACATGTTTCTCAATGTAGTGGGCTAATCCGTGAGAGAGTTGTGTTGTCCAATGAGAGATACGGGCAATCAACCAAGCAGTAACAAGTCAGATATGGCCATTAAGAAACACTAAAACAAGACGATATGTTTAAATAGCACAAAGCCTGTCAGTCTGGTAAGTGTTGCTTCCAGGCACTTGGGCCCCCACGGCGTTTGCCCCTGGTAGTTTCCCTACAAGGGCAATTTCCCTTCAGTTGTATGTTGATTTGCTCTGCCTCTGTTCCTGTTTTGCCAGTGAATGTTTAAGTATGATATGTACATGGACAGTCCAATGTACATGAACAGTTCATGTATGTGAACAGTCCCATGTATGTGAACAGTCTCATGTATGTGAACAGTCCCATGTACGTGAACAGTCCCATGTATGTTAACAGATTCATGTACATGAACAGTCCCATGTACGTGAACAGTCTCATGAATGTGAACAGTCCCAAGTACGTGAACAGTCTCATGTATGTGAACAGTCCCATGTATGTGAACAGTCCCATGTACGTAAACAGTCCGATGTACATGAACAGTCTCATGTATGTGAACAGTCCCATGTACGTGAATAGTCTCATGTATGTGAATAGTCTCATGTACGTGAACAGTCTCATGTCTCATGTACATGAACAGTCTCATGTATGTGAACAGTCCCATGTATGTGAACAGTCCCATGTACGTGAACAGTCCCATGTACGTGAACAGTCATGTATGTGAACAGTCACATGTACGTGAACAGTCTCATGTATGTGAACAGTCCCATGTACGTGAACAGTCCCATGTACGTGAACAGTCTCATGTACATGAACAGTCTCATGTCTCATGTACATGAACAGTCTCATGTACATGAACAGTCTCATGTACGTGAACAGTCCCATGTACGTGAACAGTCCCATGTACGTGAACAGTCTCATGTATGTGAACAGTCCCATGTACGTGAACACTCATGTATGTGAACAGTCCCATGTACATGAACAGTCCCATGTACGTGAACAGTCTCATGTACATGAACAGTCTCACGTACATGAACAGTGCCATGTACGTGAACAATCCCATGTACGTGAACAGTCCCATGTACGTGAACAGTCTCATGTACATGAGCAGTCCCATGTACATGAACAGTCTCATGTACGTGAACAGTCCCATATATGTGAACAGTCCCATGTACATGAACAGTCTCATGTACGTGAACAGTGCCATGTACATGAACAGTGCCATGTACATGAACAGTATCATGTACGTGAACAGTCCCATGTACGTGAACAGTCTCATGTATGTGAACAGTCCCATGTACATGAAGAGTCCCATGTACATGAACAATCCCATGTACATGAAGAGTCCCATGTACGTGAACAGTCTCATGTATGTGAACAGTCCCATGTACATGAATAGTCTCATGTATGTGAACAGTCCCATGTACGTGAACAGTCCCATGTATGTGAACAGTCCCATGTATGTGAACAGTCCCATGTACATGAACAGTCTCATATATGTGAACAGTCCTATGTACATGAACAGTCTCATGTATGTGAACAGTCCTATGTACATGAACAGTCTCATGTATGTGAACAGTCCCATGTACGTGAACAGTCCATGTACGAGAACAGTCCCATGTACATGAACAGTCCCATGTATGTGAACAGTCCCATGTACGTGAACAGTCCCATGTACGTGAACAGTCCCATGTATGTGAACAGTCCCATGTACGTGAACAGTCCCATGTATGTGAACAGTCTCATGTACATGCTTTATTTACATATTTTTTTATATATCAAATGGGCATTTCCATGATAAGTTGGGTACACATGTGTGACATTAAGTTTGAACAGTAAAGGTGATGATATGTCAGTCGTCTCCTCATGTCATATGCTCTAGAGTCTCAATGACATAGATATAAAACAGAAAGATCATGTTTCCTTTCACAAAGATGATGTAGTCAACGTTACTATTGTAAGAAGAGAGAAATGTTTTAATGGGACATATACACCTATTTTCAAACATCTTCATTAATTACCCCAGAATTGTTTTCAATAAAAAATATAGTTCAAAGTTGCTTTTAAGTCATCATGTTTTTCAATGTAAAATTTTGATCTTAGCTGAGAGTAAATATTAACTTTCATGTCTAGGAATACAATTTCAAGTTACTTTCTTCCAAACAAATTACCTTAACTTTGCCTCCTGAGTGTGCTCCATAAGTTATTAGTACTTAATCTACACAAAATCTGTGTACCCAGTAGTTCTGGTCGGTTTATTCACATATACTCTATCATGGAAATGACCAGGTCCGAGAAAAAACGTGTCTATTTTGAATTGTCTGTACAAAAGATAAAGCCAACCATGAAAGGTCTTAGTTCACAAAGAAAAGTTTGGGATTTTGTACACACATACGCACGCAGTCACGCACGTACGCACGCACACACACACACATATATATATATATATATCATTCCTAGTTAAGATTTTGTAATCTGAAAAGTTATCAAAGTTGTGTTACTATCATAGCAGTGTTGGACATATGGTGAAATACCAACAGTGTTGGACATATGGATCAGTACTGTTGAACCTAATTAGGGCAACTACCCCATGGGGTTCCACAGCCCTCATCTATTTGCACATGTTAGTTTCCCTCAGGCAATTTCTGGTGCACATGGGAAAACATGACACACACTGTGTTTTCATGTAATACAAATTAACAGTGCAAATCCAATATAGAATTAATTTTACCAAATTTATTACATTTATTTCAGTCACACATATGTATGCAGTTTACATTAATTATGTGAAGTACCAAATTTTAGTTACTGTACGTTGTAGTTAATCCTAAAACTGACTTGTGCAGGGTGTTATTGTTATTTATTATCACATTATTAGTATTGACAGTTGTGTTGTGTCAGTTGATGTTGGCTTTCAAGAAATGCTATAATTGCGGTCAATGCACACATAACTGGTGTTACGCCACAACTCTTGTACGTCTAAAGTGGTATCTGTGTACACAAGTCTGGGAAAGAGTCTTATCTCCAGGGCCTCAAAATATCTAGTTCTACCATAACTTACTTGAAACTGTACTTTTGTGATTGATTCATTATCAGACATTTTGCTGTCTTACACAGCAGTTGCTGTTTACTGAAGGACTGCTTTCTGTTGATGTTTCTTGGTACTTACTACTTAGCTGATAATTAAGGCTGTTGTCTGGTAGAAGAGGGTGAATTAATATTATAAATGTGCAATGTGCATTATTGATTATGCAATTTAAATGTTATGGTTAAATAAGATTACTATACTAAATAAGCTCCATGTGGCATATGTAAAATTTTCATTTTATATCTTTAATTTTTAAGAAAATAATGTAGAATATGGAGCAAATGACTGAATTAGTCCTACATTTTTTCTATATATAGCCTGCTCTATTCTGTTTATTTACAAAGTCATTTGGTAGTTTGTTTCAATCATTTATCATCCTCTTGGAGATTGAGTCCTTTGTTACTTGTATATCCATTCTTCACTGTCCCTCTGATAACAGGGCACCATGCCCTCCAGTTCTGCTGTCTCTCTCAAGCATCAACCATTCAGTACCAGGTAGTTATTTTTAAAACTTCCATTTGGTCCCTCCTCAAATCCTGGGTGCTAGTTATCTTGGTTCTAGAAACCTCTCAGTTTTGGAAGGCTCTCTCAATTCTAGAAGTTCTACACAAACCAATGTGATTAAAATGTGGGTAGGGTGGGGGTTGGAGGGTAAATGACACTTGCAGATTTTTTCAATGTTGCTAGGCTCTCAGTTCTAAAAGAAACTGTCTTGAAAGTTCTCTCAGGTCTGTAGTGCTCTCAGTTCTGCAAGGCTCCCTCAGTTTTAGAAGGCTGTCTCAGACCTTGAAGGCTCTCTCATTGCTGGACAAAATCTCTTTGTTCAGGATCAAATACGCTCTACATTCTAGAAGGTTCTCTCAGTTTTCGAAGGCTATCTCAGTTTTGGAATGCTATCTCAGTTTAGGAAGGCTATCTCAGTTTAGGAAGGCTATCTCAGTTTAGGAAGGCTATCTCAGTTTTGGAATGCTATCTCAGTTTAGGAAGGCTATCTCAGTTTTGGAATGCTATCTCAGTTTTGGAAGGCTATCTCAGTTTTGGAAGGCTATCTCAGTTTAGGAAGGCTATCTCAGTTTAGGAAGGCTCTCCAATGCTGGAAGGCTCACTCTGTTGTAGAAGTCTCTCAGTTATGGCTCTCTCTCTCTCTCTTGTCGGTTTCAATGATAATTAAAGTTACAAAGATTAGCCTGTATTTTGTGGAATCATCACAGTGCATGTGTTTATATTCAGAGTCAACCGACCAGTGTCAGGACCGCAACCCTTGCCAGCACCTGTGTGTTGACACGGGGGTCGCTATCGAGTGCAAATGCTTTGGTGGATACCAGCTCAACTCTGACGAACGCTCCTGCTCGGGTAGGTCATGTGACACCAAACAAATCATGCGACAGAAATAAAAAAACGTTGCAGAGTTTTGTTCTTGACCAAGAATATCACATTTTGCTGTAAAACGTTAGTGAATGTTTATATATTTCAGTGCCATCTCCAAACACCAATGTTTGAAACTACACATTTTTTCATTGAGGTTAACAGCTGTTCTGTTTAGCTCTGTACTTTGATGTATACTTTTCCCAGAAGTATTGTTTACTTTCTGATAAAAGTTCACAAGGGTGCTGACTTTGATCACAGTTCATAACGATGCAGACTTTGATCACGGTTCATATGGGTGCTGACTTTGATCACAGTTCATAAGGATGCTGACTTTGATCACAGTTCATAAGGGTGCAGACTTTGATCACAGTTCATAAGGGTGCTGACTTTGATCACTGTTGATAAGGATGTTGACTTTGATTACAGTTCATAAGGATGCTGATTTTGATCACTGTTCAGAAGGGTGCTGCCTTTGATCACAGTTCATAAGGGTGCTGACTTTGATCACACTTCATAAGGGTGCTGCCTTTGATCAAAGTTCATAAGGGTGCAGACTTTGAGGAAGTTTTCCATTGTGAAGGCTAAAATGCCACTTGGTCTTTTTTAGTCGCTGAAGTTCTACACAAACCAATGTGATTAAAATGTGGGTAGGGTGGGGGTTGGAGGGTAAATGACACTGGTTTCATGTAGGCAGGGTGGGAGGTTGGAGGGTAAACGACACTGGTTTCATGTAGGCAGGGTGGGGGTTGGAGGGTAAATGACACTGGTTTCATGTGGGCAGGGTGGAGGGTTGGAGTGTAAATGACACTGGTTTCATGTAGGAAGGGTGGGGGTTGGAGTGTAAATGACACTGGTTTCATGTAGGCAGGGTGTGGGGTTGGAGTGTAAATGACACTGGTTTCATATAGGCAGGGTGTGGGTTGGAGTGTAAATGACACTGGTTTCATGTAGGCAGGGTTGGGGGTTGGAGTGTAAATGACACTGGTTTCATATAGGCAGGGTGTGGGTTGGAGTGTAAATGACACTGGTTTCATGTAGGCAGGGTGTGGGGTTGGAGTGTAAATGACACTGGTTTCATGTAGGCAGGGTGGGGGTTGGAGTATAAATGACACTGGTTTCATGTAGGCCGGATGGGGGGTTGGAGTGTAAATGACACTGGTTTCATGTAGGTAGGGTGTGGGGTTGGAGTGTAAATGACACTGGTTTCATGTAGGCAGGGTGGGGGTTGGAGTGTAAATGACACTGGTTTCATGTAGGCAGGGTGTGGGGTTGGAGTGTAAATGACACTGGTTTCATATAGGCAGGGTGTGGGTTGGAGTGTAAATGACACTGGTTTCATGTAGGCAGGGTGGGGGTTGGAGTGTAAATGACACTGGTTTCATGTAGGCCGGGTGGAGGGTTGGAGTGTAAATGACACTGGTTTCATGTAGGCTGGGTGTGGGGTTGGAGTGTAAATGACACTGGTTTTATGTAGGCAGGGTGTGGGGTTGGAATGTAAATGACACTGGTTTCATGTAGGCCGGGTGGGGGGTTGGAGTGTAAATGACACTGGTTTCATGTAGGCAGGGTGGGGGTTGGAGTGTAAATGACACTGGTTTCATGTAGGCAGGGTGTGGGGTTGGAGTGTAAATGACACTGGTTTCATGTAGGCAGGGTGGGGGTTGGAGTGTAAATGACACTGGTTTCATATAGGCCGGGTGGGGGGGCGGGGTTGGAGGGTAAATGACACTGGTTTCATATAGGCAGGGTGAGGGTTCGAGTGTAAATTACACTGGTTTCATATAGGCAGGGTGAGAGTTGGAGGGTAAATGACACTGGTTTCATGTAGGCAGGGTGGGGGGTGGAGGGTAAATGACACTGGTTTCATGTGGGTAGGGTGGGGGTTGGAGGGTAAATGACACTTGTTTCATGTAGGCAAGATGGGGGGTTGAAGGGTAAATGACACTGGTTTCATGTGGGCAGGGTGGGGGGGTTGAAGGGTAAATGACACTGGTTTCATATGGGCAGGGTGGGGGGGTTGAAGGGTAAATCACACTGGTTTCATGTAGGCAGGGTGCGGGGTTGGAGGGTAAATGACACTGGTTTCATATATGCAGGGTGAGGGTTCGAGTGTAAATGACACTGGTTTCATATAGGCAGGGTGGGAGTTGGAGGGTAAACGACACTGGTTTCATGTGGGCAGGGTGGGGGTTTGAAGGGTAAATCACACTGGTTTCATGTAGGCAGGGTGCGGGGTTGGAGGGTAAATGACACTGGTTTCATGTGGGTAGGGTGGGGGTTGGAGGGTAAATGACACTTGTTTCATGTAGGCAAGATGGGGGGTTGAAGGGTAAATGACACTGGTTTCATGTGGGCAGGGTGGGGGGCTGAAGGGTAAATGACACTGGTTTCATGTGGGTAGGGTGGGGGTTGGAGGGTAAATGACACTTGTTTCATGTAGACAAGATGGGGGGTTGAAGGGTAAATGACACTGGTTTCATGTGGGCAGGGTGGGGGGTTGAAGGGTAAATGACACTGGTTTCATGTGGGCAGGGTGGGGGGGTTGAAGGGTAAATCACACTGGTTTCATGTAGGCAGGGTGCAGGGTTGGAGGGTAAATGACACTGGTTTCATATATGCAGGGTGAGGGTTCGAGTGTAAATGACACTGGTTTCATATAGGCAGGGTGGGAGTTGGAGGGTAAATGACACTGGTTTCATGTGGGCAGGGTGGGGGGTTGAAGGGTAAATCACACTGGTTTCATGTAGGCAGGGTTCGGGGTTGGAGGGTAAATGACACTGGTTTCATGTAGGCAGGGTGGGGCGTTGGAGGGTAAATGACATGAAACCATTGGTTTCATGTAGGCACCACCACCAGTTGACAATGAAACTCCTATGTTTTGACTTGCAGACATTGACGAGTGCTCGAGTGGCACCCATACGTGTCTGTCACACCAGCGCTGTGTCAACATGGAGGGTAGCTTCACCTGCGAGGGGCTATCCCGCCCTGACTCCCCCCCACGAACCACCGTTGATTGCGGAAATGGCTATGCCTTCAATCAACGGACAAATTCATGCGAGGGTGAGCAGCATGCACCCTTGGCAACATTCCCTTTCAGTGTTTTAGTATTTCGTCAAACTAAACCAAAGATATAATTTTGAAAAAACCTGTCTTGTTTTCAAATGAAATGGGGGAGTAACACTATGTGATAATAGTAGAAGTATGCATGGATATTGTAAAGGAATTTTTATTTCATTATAGCAAATACATTTTATGCATGTCATTGCTACTAGTGCTAAATTACATTAGTGACCAGGCCTGGCTTTAGTAGACGTCTCCCTGACCCATCGTGAACAAGTATTTTTATTTTACAAAAGTAATTCCTGAGTATGGATATATAGTACATTACACACAGTTTGTTACTTGTACTTTTGTTCATGTTATAATGGTCAACTAAAATGAGTCTTGATTGTTCGTGCAGACCTGGACGAATGCGCCCTGAGCATTGGCATCTGTCCCTACGACCAGGAGTGTTACAACACTGAGGGCAGTTACATCTGTCGTCGCATACGCAACCGCGAACGCAACCCCGAGTGTCCCATGGGACACATCTATGACACTGCTTCTCGCAGTTGTGAGGGTGCGTGCTCATCCGATTTCTTTTTTATATCACACTGTATTTATCTGTTTGTCCTGTTCTGTTCTCTGCTGTCTTACATTATAAACTGTCCTTACACATATTGGCAGCAGGATAACAAAAAGGTAGAAAATGTCAATAACTGTTATGACTAGAAAAGAAAAAGGCCAGAGATGATAGAAAAATTACTCTTGGTAGATTGTTATTGTCCTGTGGCTGAGGTTGATGATAGAAGACACCAGGATATGTAGATGTCACTTATCTGTCTTGCCAGACAAGAAAGTAAACTACATGTACTGATGATTGGTCAGAATTGCATGCACTCGTAGTGCCATCTGCTGACAGAATAACTGATGTGTATAATTTTCTGGCAGACGTAGACGAATGCACCACCTATAGCAACCCGTGTCCTACAGGCGGGCGATGTTTCAACACCATCGGCAGTTTCTCATGTATACAGTCAACCGTGCCTGATCAGCCGACAACCAACTGCCACAATGGATATGCCTACAATCGCATCACTCGATCCTGTGAAGGTCAACCTTTGTTCTGTTAACTATCCAGGGGACCTGAACTGTCAGTGATGTCATGGCACTGGAAATATGCCATTGTTGATGGTGGGGATGTTGTCCTAACTTGTAGAAGCCATTGTTCATGGTGGGGATGTTGGCCTAGCTTGTAGAAGTCATTGTTGATGGTGGGGATGTTGGCCTAACTTGTAGAAGTCATTGTTGATGGTGGGGATGTTGTGCTAACTTGTAGAAGTCATTGTTGATGGTGGGATGTTGTCCTAACTTGTAAAAGTCATTGTTGATGGTAGGGATGCTGGCCTAAGTTGTAGAAGTAATTGTTGATGGTGGGGATGTTGGCCTAACTTTTTGAAGTCATTATTCATGGTGGGGATGTTGGCCTAAGTTGCAGAAGTCATTGTTGATTGTGGGGATGTTATCCTAACTTGTAGAAGTCATTGTTGATGTTGGGAATGTTGGCCTAAGTTGTAGAAGTCATTGTTGATGGTGGGGATGTTGGCGTAACTTGTAGAAGTCATTGTTGATGGTGGGGATGTTGGCCCAACTTGTAGAAGTTATTGTTGATGGTGGGGATGTTGGCCTAGCTTGTAGAAGTCATTGTTGATGGTGGGGATGTTGGCCTAACTTGTAGAAGTCATTGTTGATGGTGGGGATGTTGGCCTAATTTGTAGAAGTCATTGTTGATGGTGAGGATGTTGTCCTAACTTGTAGAAGTTATCGTTGATGGTGGGAATGTTGGCCTAACTTGTAGAAGTAATTGTTGATGGTGGGAATGTTGTCCTAATTTGTAGAAGTCATTGTTGATGGTGGGGATGTTGATCTAACTTGTAGAAGTCATTGTTGATGGTGGGGATGTTGTCCTAACTTGTAGAAGTCATTGTTGACGGTGGTGATGTTCTCCTAACTTGTAAAGTCATTGTTGATGGTGGGGATGTTGTCCTAACTTGTAGAAGTCATTGTTGATGGTGGTGATGTTCTCCTAACTTGTAAAGTCATTGTTGATGGTGGGGATGTTGTCCTAACTTGTAGAAGTCATTGTTGATGGTGGGGATGTTGTCCTAACTTGTAGAAGTCATTGTTGATGGTGGGGATGTTGTCCTAACTTGTAAAGTCATTGTTGACGGTGGTGATGTTCTCCTAACTTGTAAAGTCATTGTTGACGGTGGTGATGTTCTCATAACTTGTAAAGTCATTGTTGATGGTGGGGATGTTGTCCTAACTTGTAGAAGTCATTGTTGATGGTAGGGATGTTGTCCTAACTTGTAGAAGTCATTGTTGATGGTGGGGATGTTGTCCTAACTTGTAGAAGTCATTGTTGATGGTAGGGATGTTGTCCTAACTTGTAGAAGTTATTGTTGATGGTGGGGATGTTGTCCTAACTTGTAAAGTCATTGTTGACGGTGGTGATGTTCTCCTAACTTGTAAAGTCATTGTTGACGGTGGTGATGTTCTCCTAACTTGTAAAGTCATTGTTGACGGTGGTGATGTTCTCCTAACTTGTAAAGTCATTGTTGACGGTGGTGATGTTCTCCTAACTTGTAAAGTCATTGTTGACGGTGGTGATGTTCTCCTAACTTGTAAAGTCATTGTTGACGGTGGTGATGTTCTCCTAACTTGTAAAGTCATTGTTGACGGTGGTGATGTTCTCCTAACTTGTAGAAGTCATTGTTGACGGTGGTGATGTTCTCCTAACTTGTAAAGTCATTGTTGACGGTGGTGATGTTCTCCTAACTTGTAAAGTCATTGTTGACGGTGGTGATGTTCTCCTAACTTGTAAAGTCATTGTTGACGGTGGGGATGTTCTCCTAACTTGTAAAGTCATTGTTGACGGTGGTGATGTTCTCCTAACTTGTAAAGTCATTATTGAAGGTGGTGATGTTGGCCTGATGGTGATTTTGTGTTAGAGTTAAATGTATACTGTCTGATCATTACTATTGTAGAATCATATTATATCAAATCAAATTTATTTTGACATCGCATATCTCTAAAAATAGAATCAGACGTGTTTACAATAAAAAATGAATAAATAATAAATAAACTAAAATACATTACATTAGGGAATATAATTATTAAAATACAGGTTTTACATAAGATAACACAATAAAAGTAAGCATTAGGATTATATATGTAAATATGTATATGTAAATATGTATATGTATAGACATAATATTAAGTATATATATATATATATATATATATATATCATTAAACACATTTTGAAGGTCAAGGTGATATAATATATGTATGTTATAACCTATATCTATTCTATCATCTTGACCTCCAAAATGTGTTTTAATGAAGCACAATAAAAAAATAATTTGATAGTTATCGGTTTATGAATATTGACCTTGCCATTTAGTACATTCGTGAATTTTGCAATTTTCAATACAAGTAAACAAAGCTTATCTGCATACAATGTAAACCTGATATTCACCCCCGAGACATTCAAATTAATAAGATAATGCAGGGGTAGAACTACCCACTAGTCCGCTAGTCCGTACACTGGTAAAGATTGTTGCGGACTAGTAAACTTGCCTACCAACTAGTCCGGCTGTCTAGTAAAAATCAGCGTGTCGTGTGGTGCCACCAACCATACAATTGACAAACTAATTTTTCACCTAATGTGAGTCAACAGTGCAACAGCATTTTTGATTGGTTGTGTGACATAGAATTCTGAAACGAAAGTTTTGTTTGGTTTAGCATATCTGGTAGAGGGTTACAGCTAATGACTGCAATTGGCAGCCATTTTCAAATGCACGGTTTACATCTACATTACTTAGTCTACGTTTATGCACGATGCATCGTTACTTAACTGGGGTTGCGAAGCCAGCAGTACAGCTCAAGCTGGAAAAGCTGTATGTTTTGATAACAGGACTAGTAAACCTTTTTGGCGGACTAGTCAACTTTTGTCTTCGCTAGTCCTGCTGTCTAGTAAAATAAATGCTTAAGTTCTACCCCTGGATAATGGTTAAATTATGTTAACAAACTGTGGTTCATTAAAACAGCTTTGGGCAGTGAAGATGTTGGTACGGGCACTTAGCCACTTAAACCCTTAGGCACTTAGACACTTAAACCCTTAGGCACTTTACACAAATGTTATTCCGATTTAACCAGCACCACATTTTAGCACAGATTTTACACTCACATTGTATATAGTCACCACATTCGCATTGTATATAGTCACCACACTCACATTGTATATAGTCACCACACTCGCATTGTATATAGTCACCACACTCGCATTGTATATAGTCACCACACTCACATTGTATATAGTCACCACACTCACACTGTATATAGTCACCACAGTGTGCAGTCATCCAGAGCAGGACCATGCTCTTATAAGGAATAAGATGGAGATATATTTTATACTATTCAATATAATGATTTTGTTGTACCTTTAATATTAAGATCTAAACAATTCTACTAATTAGATAGTTTGCTGTATTCTAATTTTATGTTTTTGCTCAGATATCGACGAGTGTCTGACGGGCACGCATGAGTGCACAGGGACCAATCAACAGTGTGAGAACTTGCCAGGAACTTACTCATGCGTCTGTGCTGATGGCTATCAGTTCAGTCGGACCTCTGGTGACTGCGAAGGTAGGGATACAGTTTGGAAGAATCCTCAGTACAAGCAGTTCATTTATCAGGGAATTTCATTCAGAGAAGTTTAAAGCTACCCTTTGAGTCCACTGACTTTAGATATACCACTTTCAGTCTGCTGAAACAAATCAGCCCATTCAAGTCTATTGATATAAATAAACCAGTTTGAGTGTACTGATATGAATCGACCAGTTTGAGTGTACTTATATGAATCAACCAGTTTGAGTGTACTGATATGAATCAACCAGTTTGAGTCTACTGATGTAAATTATGGAATTTAAAAGTGTCTGTACTAGAATACTGAGTGTGTAACGTGCAGCCCAGATATAAATGTCCGTCTGCTAGAATATTGAGTGTGTAACGTGCAGCCCAGATATAAATGTCCGTCTGCTAGAATACTGAGTGTGTAACGTGCAGCCTAGATATAAATGTCTGTCTGCTAGAATACTGAGTGTGTAACGTGCAGCCCAGATATAAATGTCTGTCTGCTAGAATACTAAGTGTGTAACGTGCAGCCTAGATATAAATGTCTGTCTGCTAGAATACGAAGTGTGTAACGTGCAGCCCAGATATAAATGTCTGTCTGCTAGAATACTGAGTGTGTAACGTGCAGCCTAGATATAAATGTCTGTCTGCTAGAATACTGAGTGTGTAACGTGCAGCCCAGATATAAATGTCTGTCTGCTAGAATACTAAGTGTGTAACGTGCAGCCCAGATATAAATGTCTGTCTGCTAGAATACTGAGTGTGTAACGTGCAGCCTAGATATAAATGTCTGTCTGCTAGAATACTGAGTGTGTAACGTGCAGCCCAGATATAAATGTCCGTCTGCTAGAATACTGAGTGTGTAACATGCAGCCTAGATATAAATGTCCGTCTGCTAGAATACTGAGTGTGCAACGTGCAGGTAGGTAGGTAAAGGTAAAGTCATCCCCCAGGCATTACGCCTTAGGAAGCCATGAAGGCTTATATGGCCAGTGCTTAAACCTGGTTTCTGTAGTGCGAAGCAACTTAGAGTACAGTTATACTGACTCTCCTGGACGGGACACTAGTCCATCGCAGGTACCTTCCTGCCTAGATATAAATTTCTGTCTGCTAGAATACTGAGTGTGTAATGTGCAGCCCAGATATAAATGTCCATCTGCTAGAATACTGAGTGTGCAACGTGCAGCCCAGATATAAATGTCCGTCTGCTAGAATACTGAGTGTGTAACATGCAGCCCAGATATAAATGTCCGTCTGCTAGAATACTGAGTGTGCAACGTGCAGCCCAGATATAAATGTCTGTCTGCTAGAATACTGAGTGTGTAACGTGCAGCCCAGATATAAATGTCCGTCTGCTAGAATACTGAGTGTGCAACGTGCAGCCTAGATATAACTGTCCGTCTGCTAGAATACTGAGTGTGTAACGTGCAGCCCAGATATAAATGTCCGTCTGCTAGAATACTGAGTGTGTAACGTGCAGCCCAGATATAAATGTCCGTCTGCTAGAATACTGAGTGTGTAACGTGCAGCCCAGATATAAATGTCTGTCTGCTAGAATACTGAGTGTGCAACGTGCAGCCCAGATATAAATGTCTGTCTGCTAGAATACTGAGTGTGTAACGTGCAGCCCAGATATAAATGTCTGTCTGCTAGAATACTGAGTGTGTAACGTGCAGCCTAGATATAAATGTCCGTCTGCTAGAATACTGAGTGTGCAACGTGCAGCCCAGATATAAATGTCCGTCTGCTAGAATACTGAGTGTGTAACATGCAGCCCAGATATATATGTCCGTCTGCTAGAATATTGAGTGTGCAACGTGCAGCCCAGATATATATGTCCGTCTGCTAGAATACTGAGTGTGCAACGTGCAGCCCAGATATAAATGTCCGTCTGCTAGAATACTGAGTGTGTAACGTGCAGCCTAGATATAAATGTCCGTCTGCTAGAATACTGAGTGTGTAACATGCAGCCCAGATATAAATGTCCATTTGCTAGAATACTGAGTGTGCAACGTGCAGCCCAGATATAAATGTCCGTCTGCTAGAATACTGAGTGTGCAACGTGCAGCCCAGATATAAATGTCCGTCTGCTAGAATACTGAGTGTGCAACGTGCAGCCCAGATATAAATGTCCGTCTGCTAGAATACTGAGTGTGCAACGTGCAGCCCAGATATAAATGTCCGTCTGCTAGAATACTGAGTGTGTAACGTGCAGCCCAGATATAAATGTCTGTCTGCTAGAATACTGAGTGTGTAACGTGCAGCCTAGATATAAATGTCCGTCTGCTAGAATACTGAGTGTGTAATGTGCAGCCTAGATATAAATGTCTGTCTGCTAGAATACTGAGTGTGTAACGTGCAGCCTAGATATAAATGTCCGTCTGCTAGAATACTGAGTGTGTAACGTGCAGCCCAGATATAAATGTCCGTCTGCTAGAATACTGAGTGTGTAACGTGCAGCCTAGATATAAATGTCTGTCTGCTAGAATACTGAGTGTGTAACGTGCAGCCTAGATATAAATGTCCGTCTGCTAGAATACTGAGTGTGCAACATGCAGCCCAGATATAAATGTCCGTCTGCTAGAATACTGAGTGTGCAACGTGCAGTCCAGATATAAATGTCCGTCTGCTAGAATACTGAGTGTGCAACGTGCAGCCCAGATATAAATGTCTGTCTGCTAGAATACTGAGTGTGCAACGTGCAGCCCAGATATAAATGTCTGTCTGCTAGAATACTGAGTGTGCAACGTGCAGCCCAGATATAAATGTCTGTCTGCTAGAATACTGAGTGTGTAATGTGCAGCCCAGATATAATATTATGAATTGATTTACTCCTCTTTCTATGTTGCAGACATTAATGAGTGTGCGATCAGCCATGACACGTGCACAGTCGGTCAGGCTTGTGAGAACACAGAGGGGTCATACGTGTGTCGCCGCCTGACCAGCTGTGGTACAGGCTACACCCTCAACACTGAGTCCCAGCAGTGCTTAGGTGTGTGTCGATACCCCCTCGACACTAGGGCACCATAGATCGGTTCTTTCCCATTATTTGAGGGTTTTAATTTGCACAGTTAGTGCATTTTTCTGCCCAAACTGTAGAGTGGATCTTACTGAATGAAAAATGTATTGACAATTTTCTACCCCTAGTTTCAAACAAAATGGCCATTGTATGACAGGATTGTAGCCTATCACATTGAATGTTTTCCTGTAAAATGGTGTTCAAAGATTATACAGTAATAATGCAGACGTTAATAAAAATAAAAATACATTTCTTATATATTTGCCCCATCCAAATAATTCTTCTGAGACACAGTGACATATGCATTACATCATCATAAAATCATAAAAGTTTAAATCTAATAATGTGCAAACATCTGCAATTATTACGAGTAAGATACAGTAAAATATTTGATCTATGTAAGTGGTTCAAATTAATAAACACACTAGTAAGAGCTAAAAATAATTAATTAAGATCACAATGATAAATATTAGTAATTGTATGTTATAAAACAAAATGGCCATTGTATAACAGAATTATTGCCTATTTCAAACATTGCAATGTTCCATCACATTGTTGACATTCTACAAGCATTGTGATGCTGACACTTTGGTGACACTGTTGGTGACAGATGATGACGAGTGTCAGTTGGGCACCCACAACTGTGGCCTGTCACGGGAGTGTCGCAACACACCTGGGTCATTCCGCTGCATCACCAAACGATGTCCACCCGGCTACCGACTCGACTATGCCACCGGTCAGTGTGAGGAAGTCCACTGCGGTCGAGGAATGAAGGCTGACCGCTCAGGCAACTGTGTTGGTAAGTCTTTGTCTAGTCATATGGGGGTATATCTACCAAGAGGCTGGACAGGGATGGGTCAAATTACACGAAATCAAATCAGTTACACTTACAATTACTTTTCATTTCAGATACAATTACACTCCAAACATTTTCATATCAATTACAGATACAATTACAGATACAATTACAGATACAATTACACTCCAAACATTTTCATATCAATTACAGATACAATTACAGATACAATTACAGATACAATTACAGATACAATTACAGATACAATTACAGATACAGTTACATATACAATTACAGATACAATTACAGATACAATTACAGATACAATTACAGATACAATTACAGTTACAGTTACACATGCGTTATGCAGGATACACTGTTTGAATATTTCGTATACATTTGATAAAAATGTAGTGGACTGTGTATTTTCTTCAGGTAATGTTTGTGATATGACATAATACTGTAATTAATCATAATTGATGTAAATGTTGCAATTGCATGATGGAAATCATTTACAGTTACAGAAGTGTTTTAAAACCATAATCATTTATTAATATTAATATTCAGTTACACTTATAAGTACAGCATTTTACCTACAGTCAATGACAGTTGCATATTTGAACTGAGCCTGGGTCTACGCTGTATATAACAGTACATCATCAAATTAATACAGAGTCTCCAAAATGAACTCTTCACAAAATAACTGGTGACTTTTGAAATGTAAGCTAACTCCAGTGGTTCTATTTATATTCTAGTGTTACCTAAGCAGCTTTAATCCTTGAAACAGTCTGTGAAACTCAATTGTACTTTACATTGCAGACTTCTGTGGGAATATATAAAAAAACCTGTACACTAATTCGAATGTGTAGCTGTTGTATCTAATGGGTTTCAGACGTGAATGAATGCCTGGCGACAACACATCCTGTGTGTCGTGCTAATCAGGAATGTCACAACACGATTGGCTCGTATGAATGTCGCGACCTGGTCAACTGTGGCAGTGGCTACGAACTGAACTCTCTTGGCACTCGCTGTGTTGGTGAGACTTATACTATAATATTATCTTCCATGTTGTTGGTCTATTGGCCATTTCACCAATCAAACATATTTAGTTTTGGTGTGCATGTTTGGAGTGCCATTGTTTACAGTCATTGAGTCCCTCCAATGTGTCTTGCCCTGCAGGCATCAACACTCGGTGCCTCCATCCATCAGTAGGCAGTGCATTCCTGATGTCTACAACAAACTAAGAGAAGAAGCGTTTTATAACTTTTATGCAGGGTTGGAGTCGATATTATTACCAATTCATTATTGCAATTGAACTTTTTCTAATACTATTATGATTATACCAAGGATTAAATTGGTATTAATATAGTATGTATACTTTGTAATGTTTAGAGACATAATTAATTTTAAATTTTTTAGATTAAACGTCAATATTAAGGAAATCCCCCCTTGACTTCTTAGAAACGCTGACGATGTTTCCATAGTATCAACCGCATGTGCCCCAATATTCGAACAAGCTTTATTCATTCACCATGAACCTGGAGCATCGTTTGGTTACTGTGATTACAGTACACATCAGTATTATATCTACCTAACTAAATCATGTCCTTAAAACAGCTAATATCAGCACTAACATAGTTTATTGTGCCTTTGAAACCATAACGGAAATGGCGTGTAAATATGACCTGGTGACCCCACGGATAACGGGCCAATCAAAATATTCGTAAACACACCCTGCCACATGTTTGTCAGATGGATGGCGTAATGTCATATCGTAGACGACAACACGTTATAAATACAGGTTCAAGGGCCATTGTGGCAGCAAATTAAGGGTACATGTCAATATTAGCAATGGTCATTATGTTTTGTCAACAATATGTAAAACGCCAGTGAAAAATGTCACATTTCAAGCATGATACGTGTATCTATTAACATTCTTATCACTAACAACCAGAAAATGATGCTTAATTTTTAAAGAAAAACTACAACACCTACTAAGCTACAATTTGGCATATGAACACGTCTTATATGTAGGCAACTTTACACCGTTTGGAATTATGATTGATGAAGGGTTTGTGTCAAAAATACACTGCCACTGTAGGCTGTCATTCAACTTTTGCTTAATTTATTCAGACGTGATTTGTGGTGTAGCAGACATGATTCGTTTATATTAACCAAAATCTCCCTTAAAGTTATCAGTGACACTTTCAAACTTATATGTATGTCATTTATTTCCTTGGGGATTTTCTCAAAACGATATAATTTTGTATTTTGTTGCTATTTTTTTGGAATATTATATGGTATTTCAACTACAATCTGTTAATATAACAATCACTATGGTACTACTGGGTATGTAACTATTTTAAGATGTTATTTTGATAAATTATAATAATATAGTTACTGTATTTTACTTATTATGCGTACATGCCCTAATTAGCGTACACCCCCTTTTTTAATAAACAGGATCCATAATTATTGTAATTTGACTAGTATGGAACAACTGAAAAGTGTCGCCATCTGGTGTTAAACAGTTTTTCAGTTGTTCTACACTAGCCACCAAATGATACCACAAGGTTTAACAGTTACTATATTGTCTAGAGAAACAAATTTCCTTGACATTTTTCCATGGCCCAATTTTTTTTCAACCATACTGTACCCTTAGTAGGTCGAATATGGTATTTTATTTTGCACACGTGTTGGGTGATGAGAAATTGATTATGTAATATTATTTAAGAAGAAATTAATTATATAACGTAAGATATGCTATTTAACTAGAGCACATTACGTGTGCTGTAATTAGTATATAAACAAGAATATAGTTATATTATATGTGTGTGTACGTATGTATGTAATATAGTTAGTACTGTAGTTAATATGTAGTCTATAAATGGGGTAATACCTGCCTCTCCTGCCGGCAAGCAATGATCAATGCTCAACTAACCACTGTTGACCTCTCAACTGATCATGATTGACCATTGTTGACCACACAACTTACCACTGTTGACCACATAACTTACCACTGTTGACTGATCAACTGACCTCTATTGACTACTCAACTCACCAGTGTTGACTACTCAACTGATCTCTTGACTACTCAACTGACCACTGTTGACCAATCAATTGACCACTCAACAGACCACTGTTGACCACTCAACTGACCTCTGTTGACTACCAGGGTACTCAACTGATCTCTTGACCACTCAACTGACCACTGTTGACCAATCAATTGACCAGTCAACAGACCACTGTTGACCATTCAACTGACCTCTGTTGACCACTCAACTGACCTCAGTTGACCACTCTCAACTCACCATTGTTGACCACTCAACTGATCACTGTCAACCACTCAACTGACCACTGTTGACCACTCAACTGACCATTGTTGATTATTCCACTGACCACTGTCGACCACTTAACTGATATCTGTTGACCACTCAACTCACCACTGATGACCATTCAAATCAACACTGTTGACCACTTAACTCACCACTGTTGACCAGTCAACTCACCACTGTTGGCCACTCAACTGACCTCTGTTGACCACTCAACTGACCTCTGTTGACCACTCCACAGACCACTGTTGACCACTCCACTGACCACTGTTGACCACTCCACTGACCACTGAGTGTGCTGTGTTTAGATGTGAATGAGTGTGCCCGTGGCACCCATGAGTGTCGAGGCTCGCTGATGCGTTGCGTCAACCAGCCCGGGAGTTATGAGTGTCAGTGTCCAGAGGGCTACCAGCACGACTCCGCCTCCAACAGCTGTCAAGGTATACAACCCTTTCATCTCGCTGCTTTAGATGTGTAAATAAAATGAATGGATTACATCAAGAAAATTCATTGTTTTTGGGAGGTAAAGGTACAAATTCTGATAATTTTTACCGAAAAAAATCATGAGTAATGATTTTTTTCAACCACAACGAAAATAATTGATATTCTAACCCATCTCTCGTTTCTGTTGCTCTCTCTGTCCATATCGCCTTTGCTCCCTCCCAATCTATGATGCAGTTGTTTCTGTCTGCATAGTCTGTTGTCGCTGACTCACTTTTTTCCCTGGTAAATCTTCTGGTTGTGATGTTCTCAACCTCCTTCTTGTGCTCCTCGAGTCTTGTACCAAATATTCTCCCTGTTTCACCAATGTACATGTTGCTACAACTCTTACAAGTGATCTGGTGTACACAGTCTGTCTTCCTACTGTTTTTTACTTTGTTCTCTCCTTTGGTTGTGATGTTCTCAACCTCCTTCTTGTGCTCCTCGAGTCTTGTACCAAATATTCTCCCTGTTTCACCAATGTACATGTTGCTACAACTCTTACAAGTGATCTGGTGTACACAGTCTGTCTTTCTACTGTCTTTTACTTTGTTCTCTCCTTTGGTTGTGATGTTCTCAACCTCCTTCTTGTGCTCCTCGAGTCTTGTACCAAATATTCTCCCTGTTTCACCAATGTACATGTTGCTACAACTCTTACAAGTGATCTGGTGTACACAGTCTGTCTTCCTACTGTCTTTTACTTTGTTCTCTCCTTTGGTTGTGATGTTCTCAACCTCCTTCTTGTGCTCCTCGAGTCTTGTATCAAATGTTCTCCCTGTTTCACCAATGTACATGTTGCTACAACTCTTACAAGTGATCTGGTGTACACAGTCTGTCTTCCTACTGTCTTTTACTTTGTTCTCTCCTTTGGTTGTGATGTTCTCAACCTCCTTCTTGTGCTCCTCGAGTCTTGTATCAAATGTTCTCCCTGTTTCACCAATGTACATGTTGTTACAACTCTTACAAGTGTTCTGGTGTACACAGTCTGTCTTCCTACTGTCTTTTACTTTGTTCTCTCCTTTGGTTGTGATGTTCTCAACCTCTTTCTTGTGCTCCTCGAGTCTTGTATCAAATGTTCTCCCTGTTTCACCAATGTACATGTTGCTACAACTCTTACAAGTGATCTGGTGTACACAGTCTGTCTTTCTACTGTCTTTTACTTTGTTCTCTCCTTTGGTTGTGATGTTCTCAACCTCCTTCTTGTGCTCCTCGAGTCTTGTATCAAATGTTCTCCCTGTTTCACCAATGTACATGTTGCTACAACTCTTACAAGTGATCTGGTGTACACAGTCTGTCTTCCTACTGTCTTTTACTTTGTTCTCTCCTTTGGTTGTGATGTTCTCAACCTCCTTCTTGTGCTCCTTGAGTCTTGTATCAAATGTTCTCCCTGTTTCACCAATGTACATGTTGCTACAACTCTTACAAGTGATCTGGTGTACACAGTCTGTCTTCCTACTGTCTTTTACTTTGTTCTCTCCTTTGGTTGTGATGTTCTCAACCTCCTTCTTGTGCTCCTCGAGTCTTGTGCCAAATGTTATCCATGTTTCACCAATGTACATGTTGCTACAACTCTTACAAGTGATCTGGTGTACACAGTCTGTCTTCCTACTGTCTTTTACTTTGTTCTCTCCTTTGGTTGTGATGTTCTCAACCTCCTTGTGCTCCTCGAGTCTTGTATCAAATGTTCTCCCTGTTTAACCAATGTACATGTTGCTACAACTCTTACAAGTGATCTGGTGTACACAGTCTGTCTTCCTACTGTCTTTTACTTTGTTCTCTCCTTTGGTTGTGATGTTCTCAACCTCCTTCTTGTGCTCCTCGAGTCTTGTATCAAATGTTCTCCCTGTTTCACCAATGTACATGTTGCTACAACTCTTACAAGTGATCTGGTGTACACAGTCTGTCTTTCTACTGTCTTTTACTTTGTTCTCTCCTTTGGTTGTGATGTTCTCAACCTCCTTCTTGTGCTCCTCGAGTCTTGTATCAAATGTTCTCCCTGTTTCACCAATGTACATGTTGCTACAACTCTTACAAGTGATCTGGTGTACACAGTCTGTCTTTCTACTGTCTTTTACTTTGTTCTCTCCTTTGGTTGTGATGTTCTCAACCTCCTTCTTGTGCTCCTCGAGTCTTGTGCCAAATGTTATCCATGTTTCACCAATGTACATGTTGCTACAACTCTTACAAGTGATCTGGTGTACACAGTCTGTCTTTCTACTGTCTTTTACTTTGTTCTCTCCTTTGGTTGTGATGTTCTCAACCTCCTTCTTGTGCTCCTCGAGTCTTGTATCAAATGTTCTCCCTGTTTCACCAATGTACATATTGCTACAACTCTTACAAGTGATCTGGTGTACACAGTCTGTCTTCCTACTGTCTTTTACTTTGTTCTCTCCTTTGGTTGTGATGTTCTCAACCTCCTTCTTGTGCTCCTCGAGTCTTGTGCCAAATGTTATCCATGTTTCACCAATGTACATGTTGCTACAACTCTTACAAGTGATCTGGTGTACACAGTCTGTCTTCCTACTGTCTTTTACTTTGTTCTCTCCTTTGGTTGTGATGTTCTCAACCTCCTTGTGCTCCTCGAGTCTTGTATCAAATGTTCTCCCTGTTTCACCAATGTACATGTTGCTACAACTCTTACAAGTGATCTGGTGTACACAGTCTGTCTTCCTACTGTCTTTTACTTTGTTCTCTCCTTTGGTTGTGATGTTCTCAACCTCCTTCTTGTGCTCCTCGAGTCTTGTATCAAATGTTCTCCCTGTTTCACCAATGTACATGTTGCTACAACTCTTACAAGTGATCTGGTGTACACAGTCTGTCTTTCTACTGTCTTTTACTTTGTTCTCTCCTTTGGTTGTGATGTTCTCAACCTCCTTCTTGTGCTCCTCGAGTCTTGTATCAAATGTTCTCCCTGTTTCACCAATGTACATGTTGCTACAACTCTTACAAGTGATCTGGTGTACACAGTCTGTCTTTCTACTGTCTTTTACTTTGTTCTCTCCTTTGGTTGTGATGTTCTCAACCTCCTTCTTGTGCTCCTCGAGTCTTGTGCCAAATGTTATCCATGTTTCACCAATGTACATGTTGCTACAACTCTTACAAGTGATCTGGTGTACACAGTCTGTCTTTCTACTGTCTTTTACTTTGTTCTCTCCTTTGGTTGTGATGTTCTCAACCTCCTTCTTGTGCTCCTCGAGTCTTGTATCAAATGTTCTCCCTGTTTCACCAATGTACATGTTGCTACAACTCTTACAAGTGATCTGGTGTACACAGTCTGTCTTTCTACTCTCTTCCACTTTGTCCTTTAGATGCACTAGTATTCTTCTGATGTTTTGATGAGGTTTCACAGCTGTAGTGATCTCATGATGTTTAAAAATCCACTGTACAGATTCTGTTACTCCTTTGACATACGGGAGAGTGACCATATGTTTGGATTTATCTGTATTCTTATCCTTCCTTTCTTTGGTTTTTTCCTTCTGACTTTTTTCATCTTCTTTATGGTCCAACTTGGGTACCCACATCTTTCTAGTGCCTTGGTGATGTGCTCCACCTCTTTATTTGTCTTCTGGCTCTGATACGATGTTGCTGCAGCTATCCATTAATGTTTTGATGACCCCCAGTTTCTGATGTAATGGATGGTGAGAGGTAAAGTTCAGATACTGGTCTGTGTGGGTCTTCTTCTGAAATAGTAGGAGTTTCACTGTTCCATCCTCCTTTCATACTATCAGTGTGTCCAGGAAAGACGGACTTACCGCTCTCTTCTTCATATGTGAACTTAATGCTGCCTGTGGTGTCTATGCTGTTGAGATGATCTGTCAGGGCAAATATCATGTTTACTTGCTTAAGGAGGAACATGATTTTGTTATGGTGATATGCCCATCATGTGGTCCTGTGAATGCCTAATATTGGACATTGTCGACAGTAGTTTGCGAATGTATTGAATGGTAAGATTAATATAAATTCATAAATAAATAACCGTCAGATTATATATAAAAACGGTGGATTACTAAAGCACAAGATATATTTTACAAAAGTGAGATGTCTTGTGTTTGCGTTATGTATCATACATAAAACTGGCAGAATATCATAAATTTACTTCTGGAAAAGTCTTTATGGTGTGTTTGTGTGTTTCCTACAGACATTGATGAGTGTACAGTTCACGGTGGCACTGTATGCACCATTGACTCTACCTGTGAGAACACACCTGGATCCTTCAGGTGTAACTGCAAGCCTGGCTTTATTAAGGTGGCAGATGACAGGTTCTGTAAAGGTGAGTCTGAGAAGGTCTCCTAAGTGTATCTTCAAGGTTGCTGAAAATAATTCACTGTGGTTTGTGTTGTAGGATGAATGTTAACACTGTGGTCCGTGTTGTAAATGTAGACAAGTGGTAACGCTGTGGTTTGTGTTGTGGATATGGATGAGAGTGAACACTGTGGTCCGTGTTGTAGATGTAGACAAGTGGTAACGCTGTGGTTTGTGTTGTGGATATCGATGAGAGTGAACACTGTGGTCCATGTTGTAGATGTAGACAAGTGGTAACGCTGTGGTTTGTGTTGTGGATATGGATGAGAGTGAACACTGTGGTCCGTGTTGTAGATGTAGACAAGTGGTAACGCTGTGGTTTGTGTTGTGGATAAGGATGAGAGTGAACATTGTGGTCCTTGTTGTAGATGTAGACAAGTGGTAACGCTGTGGTTTTGTTGTGGATATGGATGAGAGTGAACATTGTGGTCCGTGTTCTAGATGTAGACAAGTGGTAATGCTGTGGTTTGTGTTGTGGATATGGATGAGAGTGAACATTGTGTCCGTGTTGTAGATGTAGACAAGTGGTAACGCTGTGGTTTGTGTTGTGGATATGGATGAGAGTGAATATTGTGGTCCGTGTTGTAGATGTAGACAAGTGGTAATGATGTGGTTTGTGTTGTGGATAAGGATGAGAGTGAACATTGTGGTCCGTGTTGTAGATGTAGACAAGTGGTAATGCTGTGGTTTGTGTTGTGGATATTGATGAGTGTGAAAATTGTAGTCTGTTTTGTAGATGTAGACAAGTATTACACTGTGGTTTGTGTTGTAAATGTGGACGAGTGTGAACACTGGTCTGTGTTGTAGATGTGGACGAGTGTGAAAACTGTGGTCTGTGTTGTAGATGTGGACGAGTGTGAACGACACGGCATGTGTGCACATGAGTGTCGTAACACGTGGGGCTCGTTCCAGTGCACCTGCTTCACTGGCTACCAGCTGGCCGAGGATGGTCGCAGCTGCACTGGTCAGTACAATAAACATACTGTCTATTAAATTTATTTTGTTGTCATCTACGTACCGTGTTATTTTATTTTTTACGGTTTTCATAACATTAGGTAATAGCAGCATTATAGCCTAGCAACATTCTCATCAATTGACAGTAAAAGTTGCACCAAAATAACTGGTCAATGTTGCATAGAACAATATTGCTAGTCCATTAATCAGCTTGCCTAAAATTTAATCCATGATTTAACCAAATTGATTATAAAGAAAGTAAACAGTAACATTTGTGCTGCAGATATTGATGAATGTGAAGTGTATGCCAAGAAGGGCACTCGGCTGTGCATTGGGATCTGTCAAAATACTCCCGGCACCTTCACGTGTACCTGTCCTAATGGCTACCTGATGCTCACGGACGGCAAGACATGTCAGGGTGAGTGGTGGGGGGTGAATGGGGGGAGAGGTTGACAGCTGGCAGATAAAGCCAAAATATTCTCTTTTTAGATCTTCTTCAAATAGCTGTAGGCAAAAGATAATTTATTGTTTTTCTACTTGAAACCAGAGCTAAATGTAAGTCATCCAATTCCATCCTGTGCACAAAATTATGATTGGTTTTAATGAAAACTGTACACTTAGACTTTACAGTCTTGCCACTAACCTGCAGTAGCATTTTTCTATGATGCCACATTTTGTTTTGTACAAAGGTCGATCTGTAGGACCATCTTTGGCAGCCAGAATTGGCATCCTCGAAAGTGGGGACTGTCTCAAAATTACTCCACTTTATTTGTGTTTTGTGAATCCTTAGGTTCTAGTGGAGATTTGTTAGCCTTAGCATAAGGAATTTGTCTTCATGGCAGATGTTGATGAATGTATCTCGGGGCAAGCGAACTGTCATGGCCCGGACAAGGTGTGCATCAACACCAGAGGGAGCTTCAAGTGTGAGACAGTCACATGTCCAAAAGGATTCGTGAAATCTCCATCTGTCGGAGGCACCAGATCCAAGTAGGTTGCATTCCTTATTGTCGTCATTTCTTCATAAAGTCTATGTAACATAAGTAACTACTGTTACAATCCCATGACCAAGGACATAACAATGTGTCTTTCATCAAATTATTGTGGATGAATTCGATGATTTATCAGACAAATAGATATGCACCTACATTACCAACGATACAATTTAAATTTTCTAAATTGTTCACGGAAAACAAATGTTTTGATCATGTGTTCAGGTTGTTTGAAATTATGGAATCAGGATGCAAAGTATTGTGTGTTGCTGTATTGCAATGCTCTGTGTTGAGTATTGTGTATTGCAATGCTCTGTGTTGAGTATTGTGTATTGCAATGCTCTGTGTTGAGTATTGTGTATTGCAATGCTCTGTGTTGAGTATTGTGACATATTTGCAATACTTTTTGAAATTTGAAATACAGTAACCCAAATATTTACAATATTTTCAAAAGTATTGCAAAACTTTTACAAGTATTTGTAATACTTTTAGGAAAATACAATACTGTATTGCAAGTATTTGTAATACTTTTAAAAGTATTCAACCCATCCCTGATTGAAACCAAATGCAATCAGCCCTTTCTCCATGGCACACTAGTTATTCCAAATATTTGATGTTTGGTTATTTATCATTATTACTTTAAGCTATCCCTAAATGATCTTGCCATTGAATGACTGGTAATCCTACGTACAGTTTCTAGAAATAAAAATGCTTAAATCATTTAGCAGAAACTGATGTAGATGCAGACATTTCAGAACACTATTTGTGGAAGACATCTGATGAAAGATAGTCAGAAACACCAACGATAAAATTTCTGGGCGGAGGTCCCATCCTCATACAATAGTCAACTCATTATTGATTCACATTTAACCTGCAGTAATCTGGTTATATTTCTCCTTATATATATATATATTGTAAAAATAAAGAAACATGGTAAATAAACATTATAATTGTTATTGATGAACATATATTGTAAACAAGCATTGTAATGTTAATGTAAACAGGCATTGTAATGTTAACGAGAGCCATAAACAAATATTGTGAAATAGGTGCATCCAGTCGTGACAGGAATTGTTGGTGCAATGGACGTTTTCTGTGGATGGAAGTCAGAATGGAGTACAGCGTGAACTTAGTCTGTCCAAGTTAAGGACAGACTAAGAGAGTGCTACACTGTGTAGCTGGAACAGACAGTGAATGATGTCTTCATGATATCCATCATATGTAGGACAAATTGTATGTGCCATGCAGGATGCTGCAAGAAAGTTGTTCAACTTGGTCGCTTCTTTACTTCAGTGAAGTGTCATATTAACATTGATAAAATAAAATAATTGTAAAGTTGGCAGTTCAACGTTGGACTAATGCAAGAGTTTTGCATCAACAGCAGTGGTGTATGTTGTCTTCAATGGTTCTTTTACATCAAGGTGATGACACAGCCACTGCCAACAGGAACAGGTAATCAGTCCCATAGCCAGGATTTTCCACTGTGTTTATGCTGGCATGGACGGGGATGTATCCAGAACTGTTGGCATGAAAGGTCGCTGGCCTGACTCCTCCACTTCTATGTGTCAAACTGCAGCTTTCTGTATTTGTTCACTCACACTTCTTTGCCCTGACTGTCATCTCGAGTCAATGGAGCGTGCTGCTACAGCTAAAGTGAAGAAAATACAGAAATCTGCATTTTACCACACACACCCACTATCGTAGTTTTTGTCCCAATGTCTATGCTGCGTTTGGCATTGTAATTTTGCGATTATCATCTGAAATTATTACGCTGCACACTTCTCTGTAAGTTTGGGGTGGGGTAATTTCATTAATGTTGCATCCAACCACAAAGTCAAGAATTTAGCGGGTGTGAGCACACGTCTAATGCAGATTTCTTTATTTCCCACACAGCAACATTCGCTGTCAGCGACGCAGCTTCGTGTGCCAGCAAGGCGACACAGAATGTCTCTACGCCCCCCTCAGCTACTCCACTAACTTCATGACCTTCCCAAGCAAGATCCCCGTGCCTGCCGACCTCTTCACGATGCGAGGCCCGATCTCGCAGTTCCGACGTCTCGACTTTGAGCTGCGACTTCTGTCGGCTGAGGATCCCGGGACTGGGGAGCAGCGAGTGGACCGCGACTACTTCCACGTGCTCAAGAAGCAGGAGAACGTGGCTGTCGTCCAGCTACTGAGACAGGTCCCGGGACCACAGGACATCAAGTTACAGCTCGACATGAACATCTACAGCAAGGACTTTGATGCGGAGGGCAACGAGGTGTTCTTTGGCACAGCGGTGGCCATCATCAACCTCTACGTCACCAGCTCTGATTACTAGCTTGTGACAGGATAACTGGACAACATTGTTTGACCAATCAAAACATTGAATGAATGAGTTTTGTTATAGTTAGACGACAGGAGAATTAGTGGTGCATTTTGTGTGACTTCTTCAACGACGCTATATGGGACGCTGGTGCATGAAACTGTATTGTAATGAATGATTCATCTATGAAATGGAAGTACTTTAGTGTGCTGTCGTTTAAGATAATTTGCTCCTAGAAATATGTGTAGAGTATATGCTTGCTTGATATTTTTGAGGAAAAATATCATGGTTTGATATTATTGGGTGGTAATTACCACACAAAACACATTGTTAGCATGTGTTGTGTTTTGCCCTCGAGGAATAGCCAAAAACTGCCTGTACCCTTCTTTTGGCACGTGGAATGCATAAGTATGTTGTGTTGTAATGGGGTTTGCTTATGTAGTATTCTCCCGTCATTTTTAATATGTTAATGCAATATATAGGGTAGCAGTGCTGGTAGATGTAGGCATGCACGTTCTCTATTCTGTGACCAGTGTATTCTTTTGTATATTGTTGTTTTGACAACCTCTCCTAGCTAGTGAGGGCCTGGAAGCCATTCGAAGAACACAAGCAGTTTCCTAATTGGAACGGTACTTATTTTAGCATGATCCAGATTAGGACGGAGCAGAATTTCTCCGTAAAATAACACTGTGTCAGTACTTCTGCTTGAGAACTACATCATGTGTACCTCCAACTGCTGCATTTCTGCCTCACTGGGTTTGTATAAATCATTCCCTGTCGAAGGTATGTGTACTGTTAGTGTTTTCAAATATATGGTTGTCAACCAACGAAGGTATTTCTGGGATTTTGACTTATCACTGGACACACTGAAACTTCTGTAATTTTGACTTATCATTGGACACACTGAAACTTCTGTAAATTTGGTTGATTTATTTAAAACCGTCAAACTGGTTCCATTTCTTGTACTCTGTACGCTGTGTCTGTTTAAGCATGAGTGGGTCTGGTCATTCCTGTTAATCATGGCTGCTAAAACGTAATCATGTAATCTATGGGGATCAATTTGTCTGAGTTTGGCACCTATGAAAAATCATTGGAATTATTTCAATGTACCCATGTTAAAATATACCATTGTATTCCATGGTAAATACCATGGTGTTATGAAACAGGTAAACTATGGTATACCATGGTGTTTTGAAACAGGTAAACTATGGTATACCATGTTGTTTTGAAACAGGTAAACCATACCATACAATTAACACACAATATATGAAAAAACATGGTCTACCACAGTTTATCATGTACTGTCATGGTATGCCATGTAATACCATGTGTTACCACCAAATATCATGGTATGCCATGTAATTCCATTGTATATTTCCATAAAGGTAGTCAAACATTGTGTGTTGTTATTCCTTTGAAACATTACAATGTTGTTCAGGTTAAATAACCATTTTAATTGATACAGACAATGATTAGTATCTATTATAGATGGCTAGGATGTTGATTCTAGGAATACTCCAGGGCTACTGGATTACCTTCAGCCTGTGTAAAAATATAAATCAGTAACTACCATTATGCTTAATTAACAATGCAAATATTAGCATAATATATGCAGTTAAAGAATCATTCTTTTCATATGGTGTGTGTAGTTGATCATATTATTTCAATATTGTTTTGGTGACGGTAAGTATTTCTGTGTTTTGAGCCTGAACAATGCCTGGATGTCTAAGGTGTTACGTAGATACCCGAATATCTAGGGTGCTACGTAGATGCCTGGATGTCTAGGGTGCTACGTAGATGCCCAGATATCTAGGGTACTACGTAGATGACCAAATGTCTAGTGTGCTATGTAGATGCCTGGATGTATAGGGTGTTATGCAGATGTCTAGGGTGCTATGAGATGCCCGGATGTCTAGAGTGCTATGTAAATGCCCGGATATCTGGGGTGCTATGTAGATGTCTAGGGTGCTATGTAGATGTCTAGGGTGCTATGTAGATGCCCAGATGTCTGGGGTGCTATGTAGATGTCTAGGGTGCTATGTAGATGCCCGAATGTCTAGAGTGCTATGTAAATGCCCGGATATCTGGGGTGCTATGTAGATGTCTAGGGTGCTATGTAGATGCCCGGATGTCTAGAGTGGTATGTAAATGCCCGGATGTCTAGGGTACTATGTAGATGCCAGGATGTCTAGGCTGCTACGTAGATTCCTGGATTTCTAGAAAACTATTTGGATGGCTGGATGTCAAGGGTGCAGTATATATGCCCTGATGTCTAGGGTGCTATGTAGGTGCCTGGATGTCTAGGGTGCAATGTAGATGCCTGGATATCTAGGATGCAATGTAGATGCCTGGATGTCTAGGGTGCAATGTGGATGTTTTGGGTGCTATGTAGGTGCCTAGATGTCTAGAGTGCTATGTAGATGCCTGGGTGTCTAGGGTGCGGTGTGGATGTTTAGGGTGCTATGTAGATGCCTGGGTGTCTAGGGTGCAGTATCTATGACATCTTTGAGTTACAATGTGCTAAAATAAATGACAATAAAATAGTTATTTACCTTCAATTGTGTATTGTTGCTACAAGTTTAAGCTGTAGTTTACAATTTAAGATGGAAGTTGTCAGGTTGATCTCAGTCAGTTGCTGACCCTAGTGCTTCATAATACATTGCTTTCAGCTGAACTAGCTAAAGAGAAATGTCTTTCAGGTGAGATGCTGAGACCCTTAGATTCTTTCTGCATGAATGGATGTAAGAACAAACATATTTGTTGCTTGTTTGCAATACAGACAGAAACTATGACAACTATGCACCCCATCATCAACAACCTATTTATTAATTTTTTGTACTTAGTCGTCTTCGCTCAAAGTAGAGCCTATGACTGAAATGACACTTCAGCGCACTCTATTATTTGCTGTTTTCTTCATCTCTGTCCAGGTGGTTCCATGCTTCGTTATTTCCTTGGCTACTAACCTCCTATTTTTTGGCCTGCCTGGTTTTCTTTCCCCTTGAGGATTCCACTCTAGAGCCAGTCACGTGACATTAGTGGTTGGTTTTTGGAGGATGTGTCCAACCCGGGTCCATTTCCTTTTTTCAATCCCTTTCCTGACATTATGTTGATCTGTCCTCGTCACTAGCTCTTTGCTTGTTTCTTGTCTATGTCTTTACAATAGCCAAGGTTTACATCGCCCATTGTCTTTACAATAGCCAAGGTTTACATCGCCCATTGTCTTTACAATAGCCAAGGTTTACATCGCCCATTGTCTTTACAATGGCCAAGGTTTACATCGCCCATTGTCTTTACAATAGCCAAGGTTTACATCGCCCATTGTCTTTACAATGGCCAAGGCTCACACCACCCATTATGTCTTTACAATGGCTAAGGTTCACATGCATGGATTCCATTTCCACATAGCACCACATGACAATTTCTCAACACATTCTACTTGTGTGACTACAATGAATGATTTGGACCAATTCAAATATGTTTAAAATATCACCAAATATCAATAAGAGTAAAATCGTATCACAACGTCTGCTGCTTCTCAGAGAATTCAAGTTGGTTATACAATGAACAGGTCTGCCAGGGGGTGATACAATGAACAGGTCTGCCAGGGGGTGATACAATGAACAGGTCTGCCAGGGGGTGATACAATGAACAGGTCTGCCAGGGGGTTAAGTGAAAGGCATTTAGAGCAGTCCTGATGACTGGATACCGTGCTATATAAGAACTTACCTTTACCTTTTAACACATCATGTCTTCCATCTTCACTACAGTCAGTGTGAACCCATTAGGCTAAATCCATACACATATGAAGCCACTGTATGTTCGCATATAAACAAGATGTGTGCTAATTGGAATAGTAATGATGCATGGATAACAAAAAATGTGACATCTGAATGTATTATATGAGAGAAGATAATTAACAGTTACTGAACAAAACCGGGGAGTGAAAGGACAGATCTCGACAGGACATCAGAGTGATTTCCCTCAGTGTCTAATGTCTAGTCACACCAGAGCACTTGCATCTGACTTGCTTTGACTGAATACAAAGTACAAATATAGCCAATGTTGCGGTTCATCTAGGATGTATATTATGGAATTCTCTGCCACAAAAATCTGAAAAATAAAGCATTTTCCAAAATATAGTAACTGGTCCAATCATTGACAATCTATGCACAACCTATTACACCTTTATTATATTATGGCTTCTTGGATTGTTGCATTAGACATGTTTTCTACATCTCAAGAAATATTCTGAAAATACCACTAAGTTTCTTGAGATTTAAATAACATCATGGCTCTCCTTTGTTCCGGGGTGAGGCTGCCATTGATACTGGTCCTCAATCTTTGTCTTCTTTCTTCTTCCATCACAGATCCTGTCTCCTCCACCCGTCTTCACTCCCCTCCTACTTCTGCCAAATCTCTTCACGCAGTCCTCCCATCTCAGTCACTCACTCACTCAGTCATTAACTCACTCACTCACTCACTCAGTCCTCTTCGTGCCTCAAGTGGCACATAAGGCTTCCACAAGAGAGCGCCACTGCTGTCGGTGATGGTTTCCCAGGTCAGTCAGCATGCCTTCACCTCTTTCTCCACTATGTGCCAGGTTTCCTTGGGATGACCTCTTTTCCACTTCCCATCCGGTGTCCAGCGTATGGCTATTCTGGGCAGTTCATCTGGTGACATTCGACACACGTGCCCCAGCCATCTCTTCTCTTCTCCACAGTTTGGATAAGAGATGTTGTATTTGTCCTCTGGTGCAGCTCTTCGTTTGAAATTCTTCTAGGCCAGAACATTCTGAGAATCTTCAGCAAGCTTTTGTTCTGGAAGGTGTCTATTTTGTGGGCTATTCTAGTTGTTAGTTTCCAGCATTTTGCCGCATACAGTAAAACGCTGAGGACATTGCTGTTGAAGATCCTGAGCTTAGTGTTGGTTTCCACTTGTTCTGATTTCCAGATGTTCTTCGGCATGGCAAAGGATTGGTTGGCTTTGATGATTATGGAGTTGCCCTCTCTCTCGGAGTCTGTTGCTACCTTGCTCCCCAGGTATGTGAATTTGTTCACTTCATCTATGTTACTGTTACTGGGTCGTTTGACTTGTGATTCATTTTTATTGGTTTTGTTTTTCTGGTGTTCACTTTCAGACCCAATTTCTATGCTGTCTCAGTCAGTCTGTTTGTCTGTCTTCTCTTGCATCTGTCGCATCAGGCTGATGTCATCAGCATAGTTCAGATCCTCCAAGTAGGTGGTGAGGGTCCATCTGATTCCCCTTCTGCTGTCTGTTGTCATCACTTTCATAAGCCAGTCCATGGCAATAGTGAAGAGGAATGGTAATAAGATGCAGCCTTGCGTTACCCCTGTGGTGTTGCTGAAACTATCTGCGAGCATTCAAAGTCCCTGCAGAGAAATTGTATGATATTCGCCATCTTCTGGGGGATTCCATATGATTGGAGGATTTTCCAGAGGGATTCTCAATGGAGGCTGTGAAACGCCTTTTCAAAATCTATGAAGTTGGCATAAATGGTGCTGTTCCATTTAGCTGTATCTGTCTGAGTATCTGTCTGAGGGTGAAGATGTGATCAACGCAGCGTTTCCCTTTTCTGGAACCAGCTTGTTCCTGGCGAATGGTGTTCTCAGTTGCAGCTGAAATTCATCTGAGAATGATCCTGCTGAAGACTGCTTGTGAGAGGCAGCAATGTTACCCCCGCCAGTTACTGCAGTCCCCAAGATCACCTCTCTTTGGAAGCTTGACAAGAGTGCCAGTTGTCCATCCCTCTGTGATATCTTCAGTGTCCCATATCTGCTGAAAAATCTTACAGAGGACCTTGGATATCGCAACTTTCATAGCCTTCAGCATCCCTGGACATATCCAATCGTCACCAGGTGCCTTTCCATTTGTGAGTGCTTTAATAGATTCTCTAACTTCAGTTTCAGTGATCCGATCAAGGTTGACATCAAGACCATCTTCTGCTTCCTGGATATCAGCTGTGGTTGCTGGTTCTGGTCTGTTTCAGATGCTCTGAAAGTGCTCTTTCCATTTTGATAGTTTCTGCTTCTCATAAGAGATGGGCCTGCCATATTTGTCCTTTATTGGTAAATCTTGGCTTGCTCCATAGTCATCCTTCAAGCACTTTGTGATTCTATAGAGCGTCTTTATATCTTGTCAGCCAGCTGCTTCATCTGCCTCTGTAGCAAGCCCATCCATGAAGTGTCGCTTATTTTTCCTTGTTTTTTACTTCTCTGTCTTTGTCTGCATATTCTCTTGAAACCGCCTTCCATGTAGGCTGTGATATCCACTCTTCCTTCTGTGTTTTCCAGTAGCTAAGGATAGTATTTCCTGCTTCCCGTATTACCTGATTGAATGCATGTATTGTCATTTCAGTCTCATTCTGCAACACACTGTAACTGTTCTTGATGTTGTACTTCTGTTTGATGTCAGTTTCATTTAATCTTGCAACATTGAAGCAATTTTGTCTTTTCTCCCCGAGCCTGGCTCTTCTCAAATTCAGAGGCAATACAGCTGCCACAAGACTGATCACTCCCGGTATCCACATGTCTCTTGGTTCTCACATCTTGTAACGAACATCGTTGCTTACCATTTATGAAAGTGTGATCAATTTGGCTTTCTGTTCTGCCATCTGGAGACTTCCAGGTTAATTTATGTATCAGCTTATGCTTGAAGATAGTTCCTCTAATTACCAAGTCATTGAATTCACACAGGTCACACATCCTCTCTCCATTGTTGCTCATTGTGCCAATGCCGTGTCTACCCACGACTCTTTCCCTTCGTGTGTTGTTGTCACCAACTTGTGCATTTAAGTCTCCAATAACAAGCGAGACCGTGTTTTGGAACTGCTTTCACTGCTGACTGCAGACTCTCATAGAAGTCATCCTTCACTTCCTCTTCTGCATCTTCTATTGGTACATAGGCAGTGATAATTGACAGTTTTACAAATTTTGAGTTGAATTTGGTATACAGTAATCTCTCACTGATGGGTTTCCATTCAAAGAGTGTCTTATTCTGTTCCTTCCCAATGACCAGGGCTACCCCTTCCCGGTGTTGATTTTCTTTCCTGTCTGACCAGAGGATAGTGTCACCAGTTGCCAGAATTATCTTGCCTGCACCTGTCCATCTAGCTTCTGTGATGCCAAGGAGGCTACGTTTGTATTGCTTCATCTCATGGATGACTTGTGCAAGTTCTTACATTCCAGCATCCAACTTTGATGGTAGTTTTTGGTGTTAGGAGATCCGCTGTCGGGGTGAAGACTTCCTTTCAGTCATGGTCTTCCTAGTCACTCTCTTCATCAACTGTTCCCCTTTCAATTCCACACGTTCAGCCCACATTATACAGCTCCTCACCAGCTTCCTCCTGAAACTCTCTTTCACACCAACCTCCTCCCTACATTCTTCGCTTCCGTCCCCTCAATTATTCCCTCAATTATTCTCACCCACATAAATAACTTGCCTAATGTTATTAATGTGTACCTTTCCATTACCAGTGGCCAAGTGAGACGTCAGTTACTGGAAGAATACAGTACAGGGAGTGGGGTCCACAGCGTGCTCGGTCAGCCGCCCCCTATAGAGTGAGTGAACAAGGGTAACAGGTGTTAATGCCCTCCATGAATACCTGACCACGGTAAACTTTGTCCACTGGTATTGCAAAATTGTTGTCAGCTGTTCATTAATGTTCTGAACAGTACTAATTGTACTTAAACACATTTGGGTGGTCTAGATGTTCGAATATAGTTATTATACATAACATGATTTTAGAATATAGTTATTATACATAACATGATTTTAGAATATAGTTATTATACATAACATGATTTTATTATAAAAACTATGAGACTAAGAGAAACCTTGTCATAGTTTTCAATTCAACAGTTACAACAATCTATTTAAATTTTAAAGTTTCTTATCAAGTATAAACATAAATGTATTTGACAAATCAAACTTTCATTACATTTTTCCAGTACAAAAATTATTGAAACCAACCTGCACTATTATCATCATCTCAATGAAAAGACAATGGGTTACTATAGGTATTTCTTCATACATAACATATTCAAATGTATTTTGCAAGAAATATTTAGCCCCAAAATTAAAGATGGTAAATTTTGCTTCACTGATATGTGCACAGATGATTATTGGCCTGACTGATATTTCAGTGCCCAGGAAGACAGCAGCACTGTCATGTGTCAACGCCTGCTCTGTCGTCTCAATGACATCGACTGTCTCCTCAACAAGACAAAATCCGTCCAGTGGGAGTTTATTGCATTACCCACAATCCCGTACCTTAACCTGCCAGTCACGCTACTTCAGCTGAGGTCAGTGGGGTCGTCTGTGTATCCCGACATTCGCTTCATGATCATCTCCGGCAACGATGACGGATTCTTTGAAGTGACCAATCATCACAGTAAAGGTTATGAAGCTGGTGAGAAGAACTTTATAGATGTGCAGTTTCGTACATCATTTATTTCGTTTTGATAAATTATTTAATTCATTTTGAAAAATTATTTATTTATATTTGAAAAATTATTTATTTCATTTTGATAAATTATTTATTTATATTTGAAAAATTATTTATTTCATTTTGATAAATTATTACATTTTGATAAATTATTACATTTCTATAAATTATTTATTTAACTTTTTATAAATTATTTCATTTTTATAAATTATTTATTTCATTTTTATAAATTATTTATTTCATTTTGATGAATGATTTATTTCATTTTGATGAATTATATATTTAAGTTTGATAAATTATTTATCTAATTTTAATGAATTATAGATTTCATTTCGATAAATTATTTATTTCATTTTTTTTTATTATTTGTGTAGAATTAGATTCAGACATTAAACATTAAACCACTAAAAATAAACATTAAAACACTAATGTACATGTGCCTAGATGTTTATATATATATATATATATATATATATATATATATATATATATATATATATATATATATATATATATATATATATATATATTTGATGTTTTGATGAATGATTTATTTCATTTTGATGAATTATATATTTAAGTTTGATAAATTATTTATCTAATTTTAATGAATTATAGATTTCATTTCGATAAATTATTTATTTCATTTTTTTTTATTTGTGTAGAATTAGATTCAGACATTAAACATTAAACCACTAAAAATAAACATTAAAACACTAATGTACATGTGCCTAGATGTTTGTTTATATATATATATATATATATATATATATATGTATATATATATGTATGGATTGGTGGGTGGGTGGTTAGGTGGGTGGGTGGTTAGGTGGGTGGGTGTGGGCATATATATTTATAGTATACAAGCTTGTGTATGCACGTATCTATGCATTACACTTTGCCATATTTTGCACAATTTGATATAAACTAAAATAACATCTGATTTACGTACTAGAAACAATCAATTATATTAACTCTAAGACCTTCAATTACACATTTTTACTAGTTCACTATTTTATAAAGATTGTGTCTATGATGTACTGTGCTGTATATGTTTAAGGTCGCTTGCTACTGATGAAGCCAATCTTTGGACCAGCCACTTATGTGTTCATGCTGCGAATGGACAACCGCAATAGATACAACTACATCATCTCAACCCACTACGCCATTGTCACAGTCATTGTTTCTGGATACCGATTCTAGGGGTCAGGTCATTCCAGTTTATTTTGTGAAGTACGGGACATGTGTACCCTGATTTATTATCTGGGGGAAATTCAGGGGTTTATTGCATGTTACTGTATAAACATTTATAAAACCCATTCCATGGTAAGAGTATTAATTGTATTTAGCCTTTATTAATATCACTAAGAACTTAATTAATTAACATAGCATAACACAACATGAAATTGTAAATGAAATATTAATAATATAAAGATTCTATGAAGCTATGAAAGTTTGAAACATATTAGCAGTTAGTGACAATATAATTTACATCATATGCACAGTTCTGAATTATGAAAAAGGACCAAATTATTTTAAAACAACAATATAGATGTAAACAATGGCCAATATTTTCACATGGTTTGTTTACATTATTTGTCTGCAGAAATTCCCCAAATTTATGGTACCTTGGTAATGCATCAAATTTGTTGTATTATAATAATAATTATTACCATAATGTGATTGAAAATGTATGCTTAAATAATGACCAAACATTAAAATTAATTTTTAAATGTAGAGCCGGTGTTAGTTCTGAAAAATCTCTTCACTTTTGGTTATAAAGTCAACAACATTGTTAAACATTTATTACGTATTATTAGGGTTTCTGCATAAAAATTTCTTGGTATAATCTAGGTACATCCTTCTAGTTAATACTACTATACATTCATGATTATCAGATAATATGTTAGTTTTCATTTCAAACATGTAGATCCATATACCATGGGAATTGTTATTGAACAATGTTATTAAATAATTTTATGAAATAATGTGTTGTAATTCATATAACCAAGATGGAAACTGATAGTTAATAGAACGTTAATTTTGTGAGTCATTCGTTGTGTTTATTATAAATATTTGACCCCAAATTGGTGTATAGTGACATGTGTAGTAAAGAAGCACAGCCTTTCACACAATTGCAATTACAAAGGTTTATTTCAGGAATAATCTGGTAAAATGGGATGACCCAGGGGTCAGACCAGTACAGCGTAATCAGATTTACATTGTACTAAATGTTGCATCAAACAATACTTGAACTTTCTGCACATCCTAAAATATTTTGAATTCCCTGATATTCCATCATTGCGATAATGCTGACCTGGCATATTAAACATAGCCAAAACTAGAAATGTCTGCATAGAACCAATCAAAGCCAAAATGTCAGGCCAACGGGATACTTCCAAACTGGTTTGTCCCCTGAGGCAAAGACATATTAAATGTCATTGTTACAGCAATATTGTACTGTTAATAACAGGTACAGGGTGTATTATACAGCAGTACATACATTAGAAATCTAGAAATATTCCAGTTATTGATTGTATGAAAACTCAATGTAAGTCACCGACATTGTTTCTAAATGTTCCACCAGAAAGTTTGTTTATTATATACATATATATATAATACCAACCACTGGTTCATCCAACAAAATGTGTAAATTTCACCAACTACCTTATCCATTGCAGTATTTTTACCTTTTTTCCCATAACATTATAATATAGTGTATAGACAGTATATCTATATCTACATGTAATGATATATGTTATTATAATAGTAAATGTATAAGCCAGCAGTAGTAGTTTATTTTCATACAATTTACCTAGATAGTTGTAAGTTTTATATAACTTATCTAATGGGTATTATATAAAATACTACATGAATTCACTCAAGATAATATATAATACAATGTAATGTGCATCAAGTAAAATTTGCCTAAAACATTTACTATAGTGATAACCTGATAAATGTGTTATGCATCAGGTAACTGGTGGACTATGACACTGGTGGTCACAAGTACGTTTATATCAAAGGTCAATTACTACCAAGAGGTCACTGGTAGACTACCTACTACCATCGTCAGATGTATACTACATATTTGTCACAAGTAAATTACAAACAATGTGGTCACAAGTGACATATAACCTCTGTACTCACAACTAAACAACCTTGTTGTCACATGTAAACAACCCAAGTTGTCACATATAAACAACCTCATTGTCAAATGTAAACAACCCAAGTTGTCACATATAAACAACCTCGTTGTCACATGTAAACAACCCAAGTTGTCACATGTAAACAACCTCATTGTCACATGTAAACAACCCAAGTTGTCACATGCAAACAACCTCATTGTCACATGTAAACAACCCAAGTTATCACATGTAAACAATCTATGTAGTCATCTGTAAACAACCTCTATCGTCACAAGTAGACTACTGTTATGGTCACAACTAAACAACAACTTGTATGGTCACAAATAACAGCTAAAATGACGTATAAATAAAAATTACAGTTTTTTGCTACATGCGTGCATGCTAGCGTGCAAACGTCCTGTTAAAGGAAAATGTCAGACATTTGGTGAACTTAAAACAAACCAATTAGGTCATGTAGACAAGGTCATGGAAGTTGTGCGTTAATGTTTCAAGCAGTGACCTTCTGAGAGACAGCATTGTGTTCAATTTATGGATGGAGTATGTCATGTAAACTAAATATTGTGATGGTACTTAGCCTTGTTTATAGCTCTAATGTTTCCTAAATAGATGACAAAGTTAATGGGTAACCAAGATGCTGAAGATCACACAATATTATATATATATTATATATTAAAAATATAATACTAAAACCAAATACATGATATTATACTACCACATAGTACTTTATAGAAGAGCATGTATTAACAAAACAGAATGCCCGCCTCTCAGTGTGATTTAAATGTTTTTTATGTGAGCACAATTTAATGTCAATGTTGATTCTATACCAGAAAGGTCACAGGTCACAGAAAGGTCACTTTAATACCAAGAAGAACACTACTTGTGATGTTATTATGACAGTTTGAAAGTCTGGTCCAATTATGCACCCTTTTTATTGTTTGTTATGGTTCACGCTTTACTCATGAACAGCACATCTATAAAGTACTTTATGTTGTAATAATACATCTGCTATATGAACATATTTTTTCAGCCATTTTTAAATACTACATATATCAAACCACAATACATGTATGTGTGAAATAAAATGTTAATTATAAATTAACCTGTCTGTACCTTTTGTCATTTATTATATACCATATACATATATGATATAGTGCATTATGTTCATTTTAAGTGTCATACACCACATGGATAGGTCAATTCAATGTTGAAATGTGATGTGAAAATGAGTTGTGCATGCAAACTGATCTAACAAAATAATAAAATGAGAGAATGGGTAAAAAGAAACGGTTACTGGTTCATACATATTTTATAGTGCAGTTTAACCCTAGATCTTTAATCCAGATGACACCACTAGCTAGTTCAAATAAACATCCTCAGCTGAAGCACTAACAGTTTGTCACACTGAAATATGCCATAGCATATGCTGACAAATTAAAAAAAAAAAACAATTCAGTAATAATATCTGTAAAACAGACATGTTAATATTTGCAGCATGCCTATACCCTCTGTAATGTTGTATTAGATATTTCAAAATTCAATTGTCATAACAAATTAATTTAGTCACATAAATAGCTTTGGAAGTAATCAACCCACAAGGACGTGGTGCGTTAACATTTTAAAATTAATGTTGAATTGGCCTAGATTGTGTATTATTAACCAATAACAACAGTGTAAATGTTTACATGTTGTTTAATATAACTTTACTACACTCCCCTCCCCACTGCCCATTTGTCTCCGTCAATAACTCCACTGTCCCTTTACAACCTAGCTGCCTTGATCCGGGACAACCTCCCAATCCTGTGGGTTGCACACATCCTCCTTATCCACAAATTCCCACTCATCTTCCATGGATGACTTCCTATGCTTGTTTCGCTTCCCATTTCCCCCCTTCCGGGCTGGAGTGACCCAGTCACCGAGAAGCACCCCTCTACGGCTGGGCTCTGGCTCACTATCAGCCTGAAAGTCACCTTCAACGACCTCATGAAGATCACTGTCAGGGTCACCAATTTTAAGGTCACTGGCATCAACGAAATCGTTGAGGTTGACCTCATCCTTGACCTGGGAAGGTTGTGGGGGGCTGTTAAGCATCTCGGGGTTGTTGGGAGACTGGAATTCATTGAGGGAGTCGTAGATGGCCCAGTCAAAGATGTCCTCCATCATGTCCTCCTCAGCATCCATGTACTCCTGGAACTGACTGAGGACGTTGGTGTGGGAATACTTCAACTTGCGACTTGTTGTCTGCAGTTGACGACTCGGTCGGTCCTCTGAAACCACCAACAGTTGGAAATGTCATTCATAGTCGATAACCAAGCTAGTAGTCAAGGCTGCACTGCTACAAGCTAGTAGTCAAGGCTGCACTGCTACAAGCTAGTAGTCAAGGCTGCACTGCTACAAGCTAGTAGTCAAGGCTGCACTGCTACAAGCTAGTAGTCAAGGCTGCACTGCTACAAGCTAGTAGTCAAGGCTGCACTGCTACAAGCTAGTAGTCAAGGCTGCACTGCTACAAGCTAGTAGTCAAGGCTGCACTGTTACCAGATAGTCAAACAATGTCATATAATAACTTTATGTCCAAAATGTTAATTCTTTTTAGATACTGAGCATGTGTGCATGCATGTGCGAGACTGTGCACGTGTATGTGCACGTATGTGCACGTGTGTGCATGTGTGTGTGCACACGTATGTATGGGTGTGTGCACGACTATTCGTGCATGCATGTATGAGTATAAATTTATCTTAATATAATTGCTTTACTTTTTTAAGAGTGCATAAATGACAGAAAAAAGCACTCCTATAAATTAGAACAGTATGATGCATATATTTTATCAACACAACTAATGAAAGTGGACATTCACTACTGGACCCACCTTCCTGGTCAGTCTGCACCACACTGGGTGGACAGGTCAGGCAGACGTCATACTGGACCTCCGGCTGCTGACCTTTCTTGTCCAATGGCAAGGCCATTGGATCCTCCTCCTCCACCTCGGCAGGGACCCTCTTTTTGTGGTCCTTGCGTCGACTCAGTGTTACATTCCTTGACCTCGCCGCCTTCAGCGAACCTCGCCTTTCTTTCTCTAGATCCGTCTTCTGCCCACCACTGCTGCCACCTGGCCTGATGGAGAAGCACTGGTAGCAGCTCGCTTGCTTTGCCAGGAAGTGATGAGCCTTCGTGATCATGTTCTCATTGCCCGTATCTGTGCGGCCTGCCAATGGAGCATCAATTTATTAACTCGACTGTTTGTTGTAATTTCACACTTTTTTCCACCATATCACTCTCTTTGGGCACAGGAGAGATTCCTTATGATTTTGAAGCTTTTTCTACTACGGGATGTTAATTTTGAGCATGTCAGGCAAACCAGCAGGCATAGATAAAAACATGGGTTTGTTTGTGGATCTTATGGATTTGTGTTGTCAGTCTTACAAGTGTGCACCATTCAGGGTTGGCACATATGTAGAGGTCACTGACCTCTTAGCAGATCAGTGGTAGCGGGTGTTGCTCATTGCATTCTGGGTGCTTCTGAGGTGTATAGCAAATATGCTGAACTTTAGTACTTCTCATAAATGATTTACTTTGTAACTCATTGTTACATCTAAGCAGTAGTGCCATGTAAAGTATTACAATATAGTTGATATGTTACAGACCAACACAATGAGATATGTTAAACGTCCCTCCTCAATTAAATGTTTTCGCTTGTCTCATTTCAGGTTCATTTTGTGAAACATTGAACACAAAATTATATGACATGTCAGCTTGTTTGTACAAATATGTTATATAGTTTTGGTGAAACTATCGGACAAACTGTAAGATTATTTTTGACATTTTCTGAACTAGCATTTTTATTCAGACATTGAATGCAACTTATTTTAGCAACAATGATTGTTTATTCCCAACATGGCTACTACAATGGAACAAAAAAGTTATATCCTTAAACAATTTTTTTTTTTAAACAACGTTCTTAGGCATGCATAATATTTTGCATACATTTCAGAACATTTTCTGCTGTATTAAAATGTGCCGCTTAAAAGAATCAGCCACTCAACAGAATCAAATTCCTCTGGTGTGAAGAAATTCTGTAAACGGTTTACAACTGGAACTTCTTATCCATTATAAACTGCTTAACCCCTTTTGTTTTGGTGCGTTGACGAGCTTGGATCTCCCGAGTATTTTAGTACAATAGAAGTACTTTATTTATTATTATTATTATTAAAGCAGTGTCCACTCTATCAGTACAAGGAAATTACTTTATTTATTATTATTATTATTATTAAAGCAGTGTCCACTCTATCAGTACAAGGAAATTACTTTATTTATTAGTATTATTATTATTAAAGCAGTGTCCACTCTATCAGTACAAGGAAATTACTTTATTTATTATTATTATTATATTAAAGCAGTGTCCACTCTATCAGTACAAGGAAATTACTTTATTTATTATTATTATTATATTAAAGCAGTGTCCACTCTATCAGTACAAGGAAATTACTTTATTTATTATTATTATTATTATTAAAGCAGTGTCCACTCTATCAGTACAAGGAAATTACTTTATTTATTATTATTATTATTATTAAAGCAGTGTCCACTCTATCAGTACAAGGAAATTACTTTATTTATTATTATTATATTAAAGCAGTGTCCACTCTATCAGTACAAGGAAATTACTTTATTTATTATTATTATTAAAGCAGTGTCCACTCTATCAGTACAAGGAAATTACTTTATTTATTATTATTATTAAAGCAGTGTCCACTCTATCAGTACAAGGAAATTACTTTATTTGTTATTATTATTATATTAAAGCAGTGTCCACTCTATCAGTACAAGGAAATTACTTTATTTATTATTATTATTAAAGCAGTGTCCACTCTATCAGTACAAGGAAATTACTTTATTTATTATTATTATTATTATTAAAGCAGTGTCCACTCTATCAGTACAAGGAAATTACTTTATTTATTATTATTATTATATTAAAGCAGTGTCCACTCTATCAGTACAAGGAAATTACTTTATTTATTATTATTATTATTATTAAAGCAGTGTCCACTCTATCAGTACAAGGAAATTACTTTATTTATTATTATTATTATTAAAGCAGTGTCCACTCTATCAGTACAAGGAAATTACTTTATTTATTATTATTATTATATTAAAGCAGTGTCCACTCTATCAGTACAAGGAAATTACTTTATTTATTATTATTATTATTATTAAAGCAGTGTCCACTCTATCAGTACAAGGAAATTACTTTATTTATTATTATTATTATTATTAAAGCAGTGTCCACTCTATCAGTACAAGGAAATTACTTTATTTATTATTATTATTATTATATTAAAGCAGTGTCCACTCTATCAGTACAAGGAAATTACTTTATTTATTATTATTATTAAAGCAGTGTCCACTCTATCAGTACAAGGAAATTACTTTATTTATTATTATTATTAAAGCAGTGTCCACTCTATCAGTACAAGGAAATTACTTTATTTATTATTATTATTATTATTAAAGCAGTGTCCACTCTATCAGTACAAGGAAATTACTTTATTTATTATTATTATTATTATTAAAGCAGTGTCCACTCTATCAGTACAAGGAAATTACTTTATTTATTATTATTATTATTATTATTAAAGCAGTGTCCACTCTATCAGTACAAGGAAATTACTTTATTTATTATTATTATTATTATTAAAGCAGTGTCCACTCTATCAGTACAAGGAAATTACTTTATTTATTATTATTATTATATTAAAGCAGTGTCCACTCTATCAGTACAAGGAAATTACTTTATTTATTATTATTATTAAAGCAGTGTCCACTCTATCAGTACAAGGAAATTACTTTATTTATTATTATTATTAAAGCAGTGTCCACTCTATCAGTACAAGGAAATTACTTTATTTATTATTATTATTATTATTAAAGCAGTGTCCACTCTATCAGTACAAGGAAATTACTTTATTTATTATTATTATTATTATTAAAGCAGTGTCCACTCTATCAGTACAAGGAAATTACTTTATTTATTATTATTATTATTATTAAAGCAGTGTCCACTCTATCAGTACAAGGAAATTACTTTATTTATTATTATTATTATTATTAAAGCAGTGTCCACTCTATCAGTACAAGGAAATTACTTTATTTATTATTATTATTATATTAAAGCAGTGTCCACTCTATCAGTACAAGGAAATTACTTTATTTATTATTATTATTAAAGCAGTGTCCACTCTATCAGTACAAGGAAATTACTTTATTTATTATTATTATTATTATTAAAGCAGTGTCCACTCTATCAAGGAAATGACTTCTGTTGACTAACAAAGGATTATAGCCTTGTCTGAACAAAGTGGTCAGTGACCGCTAGAGGTGTAAACTCAGACTGGATGTAATTGTCTGGCGAGAAAATAGATCACTGGCATTTATCCAGGTTTGGTGCACTAACTGTCTTATTTGCTTGTCTGGTAGCCAGTGCACTGCAGCACTAGAGCACTACAGCATAACCAGATTGTGTTATAACCAGGCTGTGTCTATGTTGCTTGCAATGAGTTGAGGTGAACATATCACAACAGTATACTATTTCATCATACTAAATTAGAAATACAATGTTACAAATGTATGTATGGGACTGCATTAAAAAGTATGTATCCATAGGTAGCTTAATTGTGTACAAATGACTGATTGCAATGATAAATAATAAGTGTTTTCAGCAACCACAAAGGTTGAATACAAATGACTTAAATGAGTATAGACTACAAACACAATAATGATAATTACATTACATTTTCTGTAATCAGTTCAGCTGTGACAACAAGAAAGCATGGTTTTGCATGAACTGGTAGAACATGGATAGCCCTACTAGTAGAACAAAATAATTACCCATGGGACGGTCCATAGGATGGGTGGGTCTCCTTGCAAGGAGGGTCGGGATTTTCCATCGCCCCCTTTTGTTGAGAGAATACAGCAGAGTCGCTTGGATGGACGGACCAGTTTCAAGACAGCCGTCATCAAGGAAACACCCATCGCTGCACCTGATATAGCCATCACTGATGTCAAACATATCTCCTTCACTGGTGCCATCACCAAGGACAGACTTCCTGATGACGGGGTGGAAGTCATGCTTGTTGTTCGCCCATTTGCTCCGCACCGTGTTACCGGTGCTCACGTTATGGCGACTGCTCTTCAGCACCATCTTGTGGCAGCCTTCAGAACTACATACAGAATGTAAAATTGTACTCTCTGTAACATTTAAAAAAATGTCTTAGTGTTGTAGCATGGTTCTGAATAAATACTGAGGGTAGATTCTGTAGCACATAACAAAAGCAGTATTGCAAATTTTCCTAGAAGTATTAAAAATTAACAATATTGTCGCAATCTAAAATAACTTCCAACATAAAGAGAGGGCGATATTTGGTGACATGCCTTTTCACAATACATTGTCATTTTAATATTTTTGAGCAAAATGGGCCTATGATAGACATCATGTCTTAAGATATTTCATATACCGTTAGTGATGTAAACGTCTGAACATAATGTTGTTGTTTTGATATTTCATGTAATGATGTCAGGACTGGGGTCAATTCAATTTAATCAACTCCAATTCCAGTCAATTCAGTTTAATCAATTCCAATTAAATAAAAAAAATTTCAATTCATTTATTTCAATTCAAATTCTAGCTAAAATCTTTCAATTCCAATTCAATTCCGAATTATTTCTATGGGAGTTTTTTCCAAAGCAAACGCATGGGATAACAGTAATATGTAATAGAAATGTTTTTCTGTAATAGTAATACAGGAACTTTTTTCAAAATAGATCCTAAAGTAACAGATAATAGTCTATTACTTTTTTATTACAAATGTTATCTTAGCTGCAACCTGTATTGAATTCAAAGTAAGCTCATCACACCCCACCAAAGTTTGATTTGAGCAGAACTTCTGAGTACTTTTTTCCAATTGCCACTTGGCAGACCCTTTGCTCAAATTTGGACAAATAGTCTCACCTCAGATCTTCAAATGGTGTACAAATGTATGTTTAGCTGCTACAAAGACTTTTGAGTTCATATACAATTCTAGGGTTGGATTGAAGATCACACTGGAAATGAAACCAGATCAAATGAAATGAAACCAGCACTAGACAATGAGGTTCAATTAATTTTTTTCAATTCCAATTCAACGTACTCAAAATATTTCAATTCCAATTCAACTTACTCAAAATCTCTCAATTACAAATCAAATTCAGGAATTGAATTGAAAAAATCCAATTCATTTTTAAATTCACACCAGCCCTGAGTGATGTAAACAATAAGTTGTTGTCTTTTGATATTTCATATAATTATATAAACTTCTAAACAATTAAGTTGTTATCTTTTGATATTTCATATATAGTTACCATTATGAAAATATACCATGGAAGTCATGGTACACCATTGTATTACGTGGCATTACATGGTAAACTGTGGTAGACAATGCTTTTTTATATATTGTGTATGATAATTGCATAGTATACCATGGTTTCCGTTTCAAAACACCATGGTATTTACCATGGAATACGATCTGGTATATTTTCATAAGGGTATATAAACCTCTGAACATTAAGTTGCTGAATGTAACTGTGGCATTGTGACTCTGTTTCATTAACCCCACAACAGCTTCTAATAAAATCCTCCTCCAACCTTGGGTGACAAAGATGCCCAACATGTCCTGGAGATCATTAATTAGCTCTCAAGTTTATCATCCAGCAATCATCTATCGTTTTCCACATCGTATTAAAAATAATAGTTAATAGATATGTAAAATATAAAAAGCAAGGTGAATGCAAAAAACAATATGTACCAAACAAAGGACGTATAAACAAAGCATACACCCAGTAAGTTACAATTAAATCCCTTTATGATAAGTCTCAGTGAATTGGAAATACAACATTGTGAGATCCATGCTTGGTTGCGGGGATAGAGGCAGCTACAACAGAGCTGTCTGAATGACTGCCGAATGCAACTAACACAGGTGAACTGGCATACCTTGTCGTACACATAGGAACACCCACTCACACAACAAACGGAAACGATGTTTATAATAAGATCTGACGTCTGTATACGCTAACGCTGCGATACTGTATTTGAATAAAACTAATAGTGCGCATAAATATTGTTTAGTTTACTGTGTTAAACAAACTGTACTGCTCTTTTGGAGTTTGCCACAACACTGCAATTTGGAAAGCATAAAAAACACTGACAGTGCGCCTTACCTACGTTGTAACGGTGGTTATATAAATGACATCAGCGATTCCAGCCAGCATAATTACCCGGGGCTTCGACTCGACTGATTGAAAGGTTACTGCAAATACTTACGCCTCAAATTCTCCGAGTAAACTGGACTTGTAGTTACCGTATGACCACTTATATGACTACTTGGATTTCAAGCGTTTGTGCAATGATGCATTCGGCAATGTCCACGGTTTCTGGAACTGGTAAATTCGTGGCAAAATTTGGTTGCACAACTTTGACTTTGGGTGTGCCAATGTTTATCAACAACGAAGACGAGGAATCCTCAGCCTCGATTTCGTATAACCTCGTTTTAATGTAATGGGGTATTCCACCGTTTTCCAATGGGAAACAACAATGTGAAAGAAGACAAATAATTAATATTATTGTCCTTCGTCAACAAATGTCCAGTTCGGATTCATGACAGTCGTGAAAGGTTTTTAATGTACATATTTAATAAAGCACCTCTGAAATACACATACTCAAATCACGTTGGAACATGAGGGTTATCAAATGCGGGTGCGTCCCGGACTGATATAGCCTAACATTTAAGTTAGCTTTCATCTTTTTTAATACTTTCTGATCGATTAAAAAACACGTTTTCTCACAAAGCGGTATCGTGATCCGCGCACATTGTAGTTGTCATCCATAAAATATAAAACTTGGAAGTTGTATTCTGCGTGCATGTTGCTAAACAAAACTTTACCCGGCAACGCGAACGGGTCCGGCAATTTACGTCCAAATGCTTTGTGGGATAGCAATGGCAGCGCCCAGGGTAGCCGGAACGAAAATACGTAGTTGAGTTGTTTGCTGCATAACAACTCCAAAATGAGTAGTTTTGTTGGACGTATGCGCGAATACGCAGACGTATCAATTGACCGATTCGACGGCATAAACTTGGAATCGAATGCGTATTTCTTATCACACAACCACGCAGGTTAAGACGTTTGATATTTCCATTTGTGGCATTGTCAATAGGGATAGCAATAGTACGACAGCGAAATGTACCGGTGTCGTGAATATATGTTTCCGCCCTCATAACGGTATCTTATTAGCGATATTACTCATGCGTTCCGTGGTTGGAAAATCCATTTAGGCTTAGATAATACTGTAAAATAAGTGATATGTAAAGTTATGTGTATTAATTAAATCATTTTCTAAACATTTAAATAATAAAATAATGCATTTATTATTTATTGTGAATCATTAAAATATGGTTAAAATATAAACAACAAGAATAATAAAATCATAGTCATGGCTGACATAAGGGATGACTCCATAAATGTAGGACATTAAATGTTGTTCTCATTCTTTTAAGTTCTCAACCAGCATCTATTTCATCTTTGATAACTGTATTTTTTCCCACTTGTTTTTTCCAGAATAAACGTCCCCACCCTCCTACTAGTCGTACTTCATCGTCACCTCTTCAATGGTTTGACTTACATTATGTGATTCTGATATTCTGAGTCCTTGTACGTACTACTCAGTTTGACCAAGCAGCCGTTCACACCACACATTTCTTTCTCATTCGGTCTTGAGCCGTGTGACCTGCTTCCTTTATCAAGAGTTCCAATTTGGATTTTATGAAGTTGAAAACACTTGTGTTCAGTCTGCCTTGACCCCTTATTCTGTTCTGAGTGCACATATGAATAGATTGCTCTCTGTAATGAAGCCTGTTCATTGTTGGTTGTTTAAAATGAAACAAAAGTCATGGTTTGGGTACTATGCACCTAAAAAAGCGACCAATAAGTGCCTAGCAGTTCTTGGAACTCGGTGCTGCTCTGACTTCCACTGTTGGCTGTTGATCCACCATAGGCAATTATTAAATATATGTACTATACGGTCTTAGCTTTAATTTTATATTTAACATGAATGTGTACTATTTTACCAAGCATCATGGGTGCAAGTTGAAAGTAAGCCAAATCACAATGGATTTCCGTCAGTCAGGCATAGCCAGCTGAGAAAATATAAAAACTTATTGACGTGCACTGAGATTAAAGAGGTGGCAGGTACACCGAAGCAACACAAACTCACAATCAAATGAGCTGCTAAGTCAGAACGTGAGAAGTTTAGTGAACAAAAACCAAAATAATTGTGTTGCATAAGTTGATTTTAAACACAAATGTTTACAAATAGATTTTCATTTGGTGAATATTGTGAAACTACAGGCACACATGACATAGGGTTATCCAAGATGCTGTATTCAACAAGGTTTTCCAAGTAAACCACTGGCTTGATATTCTTGATTGTTGTTGCAAATGGTTATGTTTTGTTAAATCTTACAAGTGCATAGGCTCAAGACCATGACTTTTGTTTCCCTTGAAGGGAAGTGCAATCGTGGTTTACATTTCCCCTTTCCCAAGGTGTTCGGGGCATGTGCCGTAAAGAGTTTTCCTCTTCAGTAGTGCACACGGTGCAGTGGCTTCCCTTCCTATTTATATTCCTATTTCCCTTCTCATAATCGATATTTGAATGCTCATTGCATCACAAATTTGTATTTTGACCACATGTGCTATATTACTGCACATTACCTAGAAACTATTATATATAAATGTATATTATCATAACTGGTCATGGTTGTATTGCAGAGGTTAATTCAGGTTAAATTCTTGCACATCAAGGTCTCTGAGCATCTCCCCTGCTGTTGTTATTGTTATTGTAGATTAATCTGGTGTTAAAATATTGATTTTGAGTATGCAATTATCAGTAAATCCATGTACTATACATGTATCGACAATAGTAGCATCTACTGTTCCATTTCCAGATCACACTGTGGGACTGTCGTCTGGAACACTAAGATACCGACTTCAATCTGAGTAAGCTTATTTATTTAGCAGAACACTACTTGTAAACATATTTTCCTTAGGTCATGGTTGGATTTTTGAAAATGTAATTTTGATGTGACATTGTCATAAACAGGGTTATTGATGGTGTTGACCCCTTTTTGAAAAAAAAATCAGCAGTATTTAATTTGTTAACATTATCCATTGAAGTGACATACTCTCACGAATCATATATATTACATAATAATCAAACACTGTGTATAATTTAGATTATTTATATCAAATAAAAAATTACAAGTAAGCCCAATATCACACTCACTGATGCAGACATTGACACAGTTAGATCCAATATGTTTTATGGTATAAATTGCTTAGCAACTCAGGCTCAATGTTCACTCACTTTGTCAGTCTCATTTGATTAGGCACTACAGTCTACGACAGGGGTCGGCGACCTTTGTGAATGGAGGGCCAAATTAGTGACTTGGAATAGGTCAGCAGGCCACATGAACTAGTGCCCTGTGTGGGCCTTAGATTTTGCCCAAGCCTAGCCTGCAATTAGCAGTTAGAATCCAGGCCCGCAAACTTTGTTTTAGGCTTGCACCGCAAACAAATGTTTTAGGCTCATTCTCATGGGCCAAAGATGGGTAAGCCTGCAGCCCCCAACTCACAAATTAAGAAAAGATTAACCTATTATCTTATGATAAAAAAGAAACATAAATAAGCTGTGTTCATAATTTATTTATTAAATATAATATTTAAAAAACATTACTGATATATGATATTTTATTTGAACATTGCGTAATGTCTATGTTCTCATGAATACTGAGCCTGTCTACTATTGTCTACTGCTACTACTTGTTCATGTTACAGTTGAGGAATAGAATATTATTTACCCTGCTGTGTCTGAGACTGCATTTTCATAGATTTGTCACACAGGCTCTCCTGGTGGATGGTGCTTTTCCATCAGTGCACAAAACTATTTGTCATTTAGCAGGTGACAAACGTTATTCAAAACAACATATTATCACTCAAATTCCACACATTTCACAATGTGCATATACTTTGTTTCACCAGCATTTTTACAAAGTGTTGCCAACTTGCCATATGGGGGCTGCTGGCCTCCCCTTTGGGTTTTATCATTTAAAACCTGTCAAATGGGTAATTTTTATGTGATCTCAATTTCTGAAAATCCATGGATCTTTGATGGCGTAGGGATGATCTCAAAAGATCCATGGATTTTGACAATTGTTCAAAACCTGCCAACCCTGCTTGTCTCCTCTCTCTCTCCTTTGCCATGTCTCTCTCTATACATGCAGTCATGTATGCACATATGTGTATGCGCATGCCACACACACACATACACCACACATGAACTGTTGTATGTTGTATGGATTTATCTGTTGCCTGTTTAATTATTTTTCCAAATATTGTGTGTGTATTCTTTATTGAACAGTCGACACTGTGTGGCATTGTGTCAGTGGTTGTTTCTGTGTTGTCAGGCGTCGCATCAAACTCTATTGCTCCGAGGTAACGCGCCACCTACTGCTGTGCTTTGACAAATACAAGCATTTGGCTGACTCAATGGTAAGATACACCTTCTGTGACCTTCACTAGTAACAGTAATAACAGTAGATATAAACCGAAAGCTTAAGCCAAAATTATATAATTTTGTCTATGTATTCATTTTGATGTCTTAGGATTTTTAAGTTCTTGAAGTGTACATCCACTGGGATAGATACACGACTCTGTTACTTAAACTTTCAAACATCTTGACCACCCAAATGTGTGTTAATGAACCAAATTGTTTCATATAATTTGACCGTTATCTATTTAATTTGAATGTTTTGATCAAGGTCAATATTCATAAACAGATTATAGTCAAATTATATTAACAATTGGGCAGTCAGGGTGTTAGAGTAGACATAGTTTATACTATGTAATGTTCATGATTTATGATAGTAATGATAAAATTGTTACCTTTAATAAACTGCAGAACAAATTTCATAAACAGCTCTTGACACTTTGCGCAGTGACAAAATGGGGTAGTGCAGTGACAAGGTGGGGTGGCGCAGTGACAAAGTGGGGTAGCAAAGTGACAACTTGGGGTAGTGCAGTGACAAGGTAGGGTGATGTAGTGACAAGGTGGGGTGGTGCAGTGACAAGGTAGGATGGCGCAGTAACAGGGTGGGATGGCGCAGTGACAAGGTGGGGTAGCACAGTGACAAGGTGGGGTAGCACAGTGACAAGGTGGGGTAGTGCAGTGAGTCAGTGACAAGGTGGGGTGGCACAGTGGTGGAGGGATAGATTCTCAAACCAGACAGAGTGGAATGATGTGAATTAACATGTTATTCGTACATTGGTTTCAGTTAAATACCCAAATACATTGAATTGGTGTTGGAATAATCAGATCTTCTGGGCCATGAAGTTTAAACTTTGCCTCCCCTATCATCTGGGCCATGAAGTTTAGACTTTGCCTCCCCTATCCAAGCTAGATATCAGTATCTTACATTACATGTGTTAAGGCATATCTGTTACCAGGGGGCATGCTTCAAAAAGTTAAGTTCTTCGTCAACAAGTTTCTGTCTTTTAGGTCGCATTGTCATTGAATGAAACATGCATCGTCAGTATTCCAGACCTCCTGAAGGGAAAGGTGAGTGTGTGTAGACTAAGAATTGTTTCTACCATCATGGGAAACATGCTGTAGAATATCAGTCAGAAATGTCTAATTTAGATATAATAAGCATGGCTCATGTTCCAGTCAACACATGCAACAGATCCCACAATGCACATTTATTAAATACTAACAGATTATAAGATTCATAGTGATTGTTGTTTGCACTGTTCCTGAAATATTAATACTTTGTATGAGCTGACAATTCTGATAAGATGCAGAGGGTTTCAAGTATCATATTTGTACCAAATGTATTAAGTAATTGTACAATTTATAATTGCACAAAACCCATAGTTTCTGATGAGGTCATTAACTGTGGTCTGAGCCTTATACGGAATGATGGAGTTTTGCTGACTTCCTGGTTTTTACATTATCAGTGATTACATTTGATTATATCTACAGTTAAAGGGAGTGAAGTGAACCTCTATACCTGTATTTAAAAAAAATTCTGATTATTTATGAATTTACAATAAGAAGATAATTATTTTGTGTTTTCTTCTTTTAGTGTCGCTGCAGTCAACAATACTTTAATCTACAACTTAAAACATGCACTTTTTTGGTACACTATGTTTTCAATAAACTAATGTTAAGAAAGTATGTCAACAGTCTCTCTAATAATTATTCCTCGTTGCTATTATTTTGTGATAATTTCCATATTTTGTTTTATGCATCTGAATTGCGTTGTGCACTTCTGATAATGTGTAAAAAACTGTGTATTTACTCTTCAGGAGAAGTACAAGCTGAATGTAACACTGCTGCCAGCTGGTCACTGTCCTGGATCAGTCATGTTCGTATAATAACAATTGGTTTGTTTTGTTTTTCTGCAAATAAAGCCTCGGTCTGACATTACCCATGTAGTAGATTTTTCCAAGCGTTTCTTGTGTAAAACAAGCAATATTTTCCCCAACCATTTAGGGACTAGAATGCAGATTTGAAACATTTTATTTGCATTTCCTTGGATTAGACCACGCATTCATCTCCCTGTATTCATTTATACAGTTAAAACTCCATCCTCAACTGATTTAGCCTATCTCGAATCCAGTTTGTTGATGTCCTGATATGTAGTGTGTGAATAGTTTAAGTATATCCGCAGTCGGTTTAATAAAAAGTGTGCATTTTTTTTTAAATCGTTGAAAGAATTGACTTTAGTCATTAGATTTGGTAAAATTCTAAATAGTGGATATTCAAAATGGTAAATACTTTATGAGGTCAAGGCTGATCGTGGGCATGATTTCCATCTTCTTGCCGATCACATGACAAAGTTATGAAATTTTACCAAGCTTCACCCCATCAGTTTTCAGCATTTCCATTTTTTCACTTCAGTAAATTCTGGATACAGAATTAAATCATTTAATAGTTTGTCTGATAATTTCACAAAAAAACTACATACAAAAGTTGCACAAATGAGCTAGCAAGTTGTTGTGGATACTAGATAGGTTTGAATTTTCACAAAATGAATTTGAAATGAGACGAGCAAAACATTTTATTGAGGTAAACTTTGCCAATTAGGACTCCATTTATAATGGTCACGAGATACTTTTTTGCCAGTTTACAAAGTTAACATGACAATCACCCTCCTTCATGTCCCTCCAAGAAATACAAGTCTCATCATAACCTGGTTCAGATAATGGCATCTCGACATTCTAAAATGTACAGATAAATCCACTTTTACAATCTGCTGCAGGTTTCTCTTTGAAGGACACGAAGAAACTGTGCTCTACACGGGCGACTTTCGTCTTGACCATGGCGACATCTCACAAATAGAAGCACTCAGATCTGGAAATGGGTGAGACATGAACATAATGCAGCCATAGTGTCCGAGAATAATGCATTAATTTATAAAGGTACAAAGTCTGATAATTTTTATATCGTAAAATAATTTTGTATAGTATAAACTACAGGCTACTGCTATTCCAACATCTTGGTTGCCAAAATATGTTTTAATGAACTGCAGTTTTGTAATATAAATTGACAGTTATCTGTTTATAACCTTGCTGTCCAATGCACTCGAGAACAGCTGTCGACAAGTTCCAGTACCTGTGGACAACGTTGATGAGGGTCGGGCGTTTACTGGATCACATGATCATGAACACCCGTAGAATCATGTTCCGCTGCTTACAATGTAAACATGATATTTGCCACAGAACATTCAAATTAGATAGGTAATGGTCAAAGTATTTTTTAATATAGTTAATTAAACATGTGGGTGTTAGAAAACATATACAATAGTTTATGTTATGTAACATGATTTTATGATACTAATTTGTACCTATACATCTTCATTTTCTCAAATGTGCATGACATGTTATAATTTAGCATAGATGTCTTGTGGTGTTAGATGTTTAAGAATGTGCTCCAATACTGGGGCCTTATTTTGGCAGCAAGTGAGATAACAGTAGATTTGTGTTAATATTTTGTAGCCAAATAACTTAATAAATGTTCCACGTTATTTTCAGACCAAAGGAGCTAAAGAGTTTGTACATCGATACAACGTTCTGCCTGCCTGCTGCTCTGTTCATACCTTCTCGAGAGGAGAGCAGTAATGCTGTGATAGCGATTGCGGAGGAGTGGATCTCACAGAGTCGTGGTCATATGATTGTCATCAAGTATAAGGCATTGCTAGGCTATGAGGATCTCTTCAAGCGGTTGGCCGAACACTTTAAGATGAAGGTTTGTATTGATGGAACTATGCTGTTAAACCAAACATTTTCCTGCCTTTATGTTTGGTACTTTTGGCAACGTTTAGTTTTGTGTTTTTTGTAAGTTAGAAAAATACACAGAACTTATATTTTTCTCTGCATGCACACTTTTTATCAGAAATAATACTTTCAGCATTGTGTTGTTTGCCACCTCGGTCATGTGCTAACATTGATTGGTGCATTACCAATACCGTGCACACCTGTAAGACTGGTAACTGAAATCCGAACGAGACCATACATTAACCTGTATAATTATCTATGTAAGCTGGTTTACTGTGTATGCTCAAAAGAAGCTCGCTGTACAAACTGGGATACATTGGTTGGATCTCACAAAACTTGAGCGCAGCTGACTGCGCACAGTGTGAGAGTCAGTCTTCGGATGTGTTTTGAAGTTGAATTGCTGGTTCTGTTATTCGATGCCATTTGACAAACACTGACCATATCCCATAATACAAAAAAGCTTTGTTCAAAACGCACAAAACTAAGAAATGTCCCTACTCCTACAAGACCATCAATTTTCAGAGAATCTGCCAGAGTTACGGATAAGCCATATAAAACTTGGCATGTATACCGCAGTGCAGCTCAGGGGAAGGTTGTCTGATGATGTGTTGTGAATATGTGATTGAGACAGGGCTTCCCTCTCTTACAGGTTCATGTGACAAATGACAAATATGAACAGTATTTGGGGTTGGCTGACCTGTCAAAGTTCACAACCCCGCATCCTGAAGACACTCAAATACATGCATGCAAATATCAGGTGAGAATTGTTTATCTGCATTGTAATGTTTCTTCACTGACCTTCTGACTTGCATAGACAATGGTTAGTGCCATGGTGGTGTTGTTCATGTGTTGTTCATAGTCAGCCATGCAGTAAAATAATAGTAAAATGTTCAGTAGGTTGCACCATCATAACTGATTTCGCTAATCACCTAATATAATTTTCAGCCAAAGGTTTAGAAAGATATAGATGATGTACATGAATGCAATGGGTGAATGATTCTACTGTGATACAGATATGTGATCTGTATCAAATGTTACAGCCAAGAGAGCACTCACAGACATTGCTTTTAATAATAATAATGGTGAGTTTGTGTCATTAACAGTCAGGCTGGGTGGGGAAGTCGGCGCTACCATGTGGTTACAACCCTGCAGCAACACCAGGGGGCTCCCAGCCTCTGGTGCGCACTATCTACGTGTCGACAATGGCATTCGTCCGGCAGGTGGCGCCAGATAGCTATGCTGTGCGTCACAATGAGAAGTCGTTCCACGTCTGCTACTCCTTTCACTCGTCCTATGGGGAGTTGAGGGAGGTGATCCTCTTTCTCCGTCCCCACCATGCCTTCCCTAACGTCATTCCCATGGGAGATACCATGCCACAGGTTCGTGCTCGGAAGGTTCATCATGATAAGTTACTATTCCATAAGGATAAATGGTATTCTGCTTTTACTGTTGTGTACTGTTAACTTAATGCCCACAAGAGCAATATGCTGACAAAGAACTTTATGGGAACATAGACAAGGTCTAAAACAAGTTTGAAATGAGACGCCTCCAACTAATGTCCCAGAATTGGATATGTCCTGTATATGAAGAAACACTCGCTGGTCTCTACTATCGCTACAAAGAAGAACCAGTGTCAAGATTCATCTCGTAGACACTGACTTATGGCAGTAAAAACGGAGGGAAACAAAAAAAAAGCATACAACAAACTCATCTGAGAAAACCTTGATGTTGAATTGGCTGATCTTCCATCCCTAATGAACAATGAACCTGTATGGAAAGGACTCGCCACTGCCCCGGCTGACCAATGATCATCATAAAATTCACATGATGATTATTTTATATTTGGGGGTCTCATCTCTAATAATTATAATCAATTTAAGCCCATGATTTAGCAAAGTATTTTTTTCTTGTGTCAAGTCATACTATTTCTTAAGTTTCAAACTAACCAACTATTAATGTAATAACACTGCTAAAAATCTGTTCAGAAAATCAATTAATCCATTAAAAGGTTTTGCCATGATAGATGTTTAGAGAAAGTTTGTTAATCATTTGTATTTGCAATGCTTCAGATTCAGGACAGGTTAAACAGTCTGGCGGAATTGGCACGTCGTAGCTTGCAACCAAGGTCGCCATGGCAACACAGAGAATTGGGCAAGTTGAAGCGAAAGAGAAAATGGAGGCGACCTTTAAGTAAGTTCAGCGGAAGTCACATGCCAGATTTGCACTTTCAGTTTCATGTTTGAGGATAAAATGTCAACCTATAATATGACGTACAGCACTGGTCTGGTCGCTGTATGCTTTTGTAAACGCCCAACTTATTCATACAGAGATAGACTAATGACAGCAGTATTTCTTTGCTTAGACAAAGAATTGTTATGACAACACGATCATTATGGTTGAACCTGTAATGATAATAATGTTTACACTAGATACGTAAAATGTGGTCCTCTAACAATCCCTCAGTTATCAACATTTCATATAAATCTTATGGTTCTTCTTTTTTAAAACTTATGATTTATCAAGACATTATGTAGAAATAGTAATCACTGAATGGATTACTACAAAAATTTTTTCATTAAGATAATATTCATAGAGCTGACCTGAATTGAGTAGCAATTTACTCATATACATACATGATACTGACTAACAACAACATCCAGTCAAATTTCCAACTGGTCAGGTCTTCTTAACTCTGTTTTGTTTTTTAACTGCAGCTCAGCAGTTTGAACACTCTGAAAATCTTGATTTCGGCGAGCCAGAATCGTCACCGGAGAAGAGACTGTGTAGCAATACACGACAGCCAATGAAAGCCAAGTTCCCCCTTCTCCTCGGGGGCAGTGATTGTGAGGACTTGAGCACAGAGATATCAACAGATCACAAGAGCTCGTCGCAAGAGAAGCACTCAAGTGGCCAAGACTCGAACTATGAGCCGACGGACTCGGAGCCGTTGAACGCCAGCCTTGAGCTGATCAGTCACGACGACGAAGAAAACGCTAACAATGAACCAGCAGAAGTGCTCGAAGAGGAAAAGAATGTGATGCTGTCGTTCACGCCAACGAAGGGCGGATCGTACGGGGAATTCGCCTTCTATGTGAGCGACGACGACGAGGAGGCACCGGGCGTCCGTCAGTGGCCAGGTGTTGATGGTGTGGCGCCGCTCAAGTCTCAAGAAACGTGTCCTGCAAAGTCCGAGAATGGTTTCATCGTTAACAAATACAAACCAGACTTGGAACTGCACGAACAGAACGCATCACGTGACAATGTTGCTGACGAACCAAATGATACCACGAATATCGAGACAGGAAAGTCTGTCTGGGCACAGTCGTCGGCAGGCGATAATGATGCCACATCGCAGACAACAAGGAAGGCTGCATCGCAGGAAGAACAGGTGGCAGACATAGAAACGGGAGAACGACAGCGGAACACGGAAGGTGTCCAGACAATCAATGGCGCAGCGGATGGAATGAGCACAAGAGAGTCAAACGCACACGGAGAAGTGACGACATTGACCACAAGTGATTCGAGCAATGTGTCACGCGAACGTAAATCGCCGGTAAAAGATGACAATACATTAAACATGGCGACATCAGTGGCAGAACCAACGCTTGAAGCTCAGAGCAGCACGGAAGAATTAAAAGAACCAACAGCAGATGAGGGAACCGTGTGTGCTTCAGTGACTCCAGACGTATGTGTAAAAGAGAACGTTATCGAGACAGCAGGAGACTCGGAGAATACAAACAAAAGAGAGAGTGGCGAAGTGGATACGCAAGACATTGGCAATAGTAGTAAACCGGGCGAAATGGAGGACGGAGAGTCAGAGAAAAGAAACGAGTTACCTGACCAGACGGGGAAGTGTGATAGTGGTGATACGCTTGGGAAAGATAAGATGTTGGATGAGGCAAAGTCTTTGAAAAACGGCGAATCGTCCAAGAAAGCCGGCATGTCTAAGAATGGGGATGTGCCTGAGATTGTAAATGTGACTGTGTCGCCCGCGTCACAAAAACACGAAAGCGCGGCGAACGGGGAATCTAAAAGGGAAGATTCCACCAAGGGACATGTGAACAAGAAGCATGGCGTTCAGAAGAAACAGAGCAGCGAGGTAACGCCCGAGGCTACTGGCAGGCATCGTAACGAGACCGCTGTCAACTGGACAGACGACGTGATCGTCATAGACGATGACGACGCTGCGTCAACGCCAGCGGCAGCGACTGCGGGTAGTGCACGGTGGCCATGTCAGGTCACCGTCGATATAACTTGCGAGACAACAGACAGCGATGCGACGATCGACCCGACTGAAGGCGCCGTGCCGCCCGGCTGCTACACGGCCGTCAGACCTGCTGTCCGCAACCGGAACGGCGCAGTTCTGGCCGTGCCGGGCCTCATGCTAGGCGACACTACGACATCGACGTCGTCAGACAGCTACACGTCGCCAGGCGAACGGCGACGCCGGAGACGGCGCTGGCGCAAGGCTCGCTGGTGGAACTCCAGCCCTGACGATTCGTCCTACTTCCATCGGCGTCTCGGTGGCAACGACGCCAGTGGCAATCCCGGACCATCTCGAAGTGGAAATCCCGGACCATCTCGTAGTGGCAATCCCGGACCATCTCGTAGTGGAAATCCCGCACCATCCCGGGGTTGCAATCCCAGACCATCTCGGAGTGGCAATCCCGGACCATCTAGGTCGACATCGAGGCTCGGTGGTGACGCCACCATCGACCTCACTAGTGGTGACGACACCGAAGCAGCGGGGGACGATTGGGTTTCTGGCGACGTTGACACGACGGGTATGGCTACGTACGACGGCTACTACGCCGATAACGAGGGTGGCTTTAGCGACGCCAGCACGGTCGGCGAATGGGACGAGGCAGATTCTCCGCTGTTTAAAGCCAAGCGGGATCACAGTCGAGACGCAATTGCTTCGGACGTCGAGGTCATTGTACTAGACGACGATACCAGTGACGATTGTACAAACGAAAACGATAATATAGCAAGCGAACATGACACAAGGACGGTGACACAAAAACCCATACCTGTCCCAGCTGGTGTTGAAAAATGATATAATATGCGTAGCCTGGTGTGGCACCGCGAAGCAAGGTGTCGCCATGCTCGTAAGATTATTTTATGAAACTAGTAATTAAGATCGCATTGATCGACAAATGTCAGATATTTAAATAAAATGTGTCAGCGATGTGGGCATGCGTATCCAATATATTATTTTGTGATCCTATCTATTCCAGAGTAATATTTTTCACGATACAAATTACGGGGGGGGCATTGTCAATCGGACATTTCACATGGTCCACATTTAACAATCCATCCAATTTACATTTTCTTTTTGTCAGGGCATTTTGTAGTGAATTCCAACTAGGGCCAATCTTCCAAAAGGAGATTTTCAATGGTAAAAAAGAAAAAATTGTCCACAAGATCAGTTCTGACAGACATGACTCCAAAAGGGCACTTTTAATGGTCAAAATGGAAATTTATTTCGATAAAAGTCAAACTATTTAGTAAATGTTTGGTAAACAGTCAAGAAAGGTCATTTCCAATGCTCAGAAGTGCAAACTTACTGCTAGGCTTAAATTAAGTGGCCAACATGCTCTATAAAATGGCAAACTTTAAAAAAACTGCTGATCAAAATAGTGTTAAAAGCAATGACAATAATTATAACCCAATGTCTGAGCAGCACCATCGTATGATTGAGCAGATCCATAGATCTCACCCAATACAACCAAATGGGGAATTAAATGGATGGAGAAAAGAAAGTGGAATTAGTTAACATTTCTGATGGAAGTTTTGAATGCTGAGATGCACAAAAAGGGGTATCAGAAATGAGAGGAAAAATTTTTGTATTAGAACTTTTGAGCAAGATCCATATGAGATGCATCAAACAAGCAGGTCTGTTATCATGATTTGAAATGGTTGGGAGGAGATTAGAAGATGGGAATAGACATAATGGACATAATGCAAGAGAAGGTGGCAATGCTCATCAACAAAACTAAGGGTGACACCATGAACAAAGATGGAGAATTAGTAAACAAAAGATGGAGAATTGGTTAAAAAGATGGAGAATTGGTTAAAAAAACAGGAAATAAATTTAAGATAAATAAATGGTGTTCAACAAGAAGTTGGCCACCATGGTGCAAAGTGTGGTGGACTGGGGCACAACAAGAAGTTGACCACCATGGTGCAAAGTGTGGCGGAGTGGGGCACAACAAGAAGTTGACCACCATGGTGCAAAGTGTGGTGGACTGGGGCACAACAAGAAGTTGACCACCATGGTGCAAAGTGTGGCAGACTGGGGCACAACAAGAAGTTGACCACCATGGTGCAAAGTGTGGCAGACTGGGGCACAACAAGAAGTTGACCACCATGGTGCAAAGTGTGGCAGACTGGGGCACAACAAGAAGTTGACCACCATGGTGCAAAGTGTGGCGGAGTGGGGCACAACAAGAAGTTGACCACCATGGTGCAAAGTGTGGCAGAGTGGGGCACATCAAGAAGTTGACCACCATGGTGCAAAGTGTGGCAGACTGGGGCACAACAAGAAGTTGACCACCATGGTGCAAAGTGTGGCAGAGTGGGGCACAACAAGAAGTTGACCACCATGGTGCAAAGTGTGGCGGAGTGGGGCACAACAAGAAGTTGACCACCATGGTGCAAAGTGTGGCAGAGTGGGGCACAACAAGAAGTTGACCACCATGGTGCAAAGTGTGGCAGACTGGGGCACAACAAGAAGTTGACCACCATGGTGCAAAGTGTGGCAGACTGGGGCACAACAAGAAGTTGACCACCATGGTGCAAAGTGTGGCGGAGTGGGGCACAACAAGAAGTTGACCACAATGGTGCAAAGTGTGGCAGACTGGGGCACAACAAGAAGTTGACCACCATGGTGCAAAGTGTGGCGGAGTGGGGCACAACAAGAAGTTGACCACCATGGTGCAAAGTGTGGCAGACTGGGGCACAACAAGAAGTTGACCACCATGGTGCAAAGTGTGGCGGAGTGGGGCACAACAAGAAGTTGACCACCATGGTGCAAAGTGTGGCAGAGTGGGGCACAACAAGAAGTTGACCACCATGGTGCAAAGTGTGGTGGACTGGGGCACAACAAGAAGTTGACCACCATGGTGCAAAGTGTGGCAGACTGGGGCACAACAAGAAGTTGACCACCATGGTGCAAAGTGTGGCGGAGTGGGGCACAACAAGAAGTTGACCACCATGGTGCAAAGTGTGGCAGACTGGGGCACAACAAGAAGTTGACCACCATGGTGCAAACTGTGGCGGACTGGGGCACAACAAGAAGTTTACCACCATGGTGCAAAGTGTGGCGGACTGGGGCACAACAAGAAGTTGACCACCATGGTGCAAAGTGTGGCAGAGTTGTGCACAACAAGAAGTTGACCACCATGGTGCAAAGTGTGGCAGACTGGAGCACAACAAGAAGTTGACCACCATGGTGCAAAGTGTGGCAGACTGGGGCACAACAAGAAGTTGACCACCATGGTGCAAAGTGTGGCAGACTGGGGCACAACAAGAAGTTGACCACCATGGTGCAAAGTGTGGCAGACTGGGGCACAACAAGAAGTTGACCACCATGGTGCAAACTGTGGCGGAGTGGGGCACAACAAGAAGTTGACCACCATGGTGCAAAGTGTGGCAGACTGGGGCACAACAAGAAGTTGACCACCATGGTGCAAAGTGTGGCGGAGTTGTGCACAACAAGAAGTTGACCACCATGGTGCAAAGTGTGGTGGACTGGGGCACAACAAGAAGTTGACCACCATGGTGCAAAGTGTGGCGGACTGGGGCACAACAAGAAGTTGACCACCATGGTGCAAAGTGTGGCAGACTGGGGCACAACAAGAAGTTGACCACCATGGTGCAAAGTGTGGCGGACTGGGGCACAACAAGAAGTTGACCACCATGGTGCAAACTGTGGCGGACTGGGGCACAACAAGAAGTTTACCACCATGGTGCAAAGTGTGGCGGACTGGGGCACAACAAGAAGTTGACCACCATGGTGCAAAGTGTGGCGGAGTTGTGCACAACAAGAAGTTGACCACCATGGTGCAAAGTGTGGCAGACTGGGGCACAACAAGAAGTTGACCACCATGGTGCAAAGTGTGGCAGACTGGGGCACAACAAGAAGTTGACCACCATGGTGCAAAGTGTGGCAGAGTTGTGCACAACAAGAAGTTGACCACCATGGTGCAAAGTGTGGCGGAGTGTGGCACAACAAGAAGTTGACCACCATGGTGCAAAGTGTGGCGGACTGGGGCACAACAAGAAGTTGACCACCATGGTGCAAAGTGTGGCAGACTGGGGCACAACAAGAAGTTGACCACCATGGTGCAAAGCAATGTCTTGCGAGACAACAATGCTGAAGCCATTGAAGCATAGTGTAATAAACAAGCTTGATGTAATAAAGGTAGATCACCAGTAGAAAGGGATGGGCTCAAGTTACATTTACTCGATAGTGAAATAACACTGATGGAAAGACTGAAGGGTTGATGAAATATGCAGCAACAAATGAACTGGTGGAAATATGCAAATTAACATAAAAAAATTTAGAGTGGCTCAACGACTTCGTGCGAACCATCGTAATCCCGCTAAAGGTCGCCTTCATCAAGCATACAATGCTACTAACAAATAGAATGAACAAAAGGCTGTTAACAAGAAGAGACAGGAAGTGTTTAAGACAGGAACATTACATGGAAACAGTGAAACAAATGGCCTTAAAGAACAAACTGAAAAAAGAGCAAAATATGAAGGGAAAGGCTTTGTTGTTAACAGAACCAAAAATAGCACAAGGCAGGAGACTAAAACTTAGAGATGAGACAAAAAAATGCAGATTGAATATGTATGAATGTTCATTTAGTTGCAATGTAAAATGACTCGTAGCAGCAGACCTACGTACTAAACTGGCTGAAGAAAGAAATAGTGTACAGTAGACTTGGCAAAATCACAGATAGCATAATCAGCCGTTTAGTAGAATCAAATATATTGGCTGGGACGAAACTTTCCTTTTGCCTGCTTAACAGAATAAGCCATTTAATAGAATTTGAATGTCAATGTTATTTTGTGGGATTAAAGCATCTTGCATATTCCAGACATTGCTAAGATAATGAGGAATAAAATAAGCACCATCTTATACAGAAAACGTTTATTTATAATACAAGTGTATACACTTTGTCATTTTATCCACTTTAATAAAGGAGAACATGACTATCAAATCTAAAAATATATAATTCAAATGAAAATAGATATTAATCAGTTGATAAATTTAATACACTTACAAAAATGTGATGGTAAATTACCTGACTGAAAATTCAAACAAATAAAATCTTGCTACAGAGTACTACATAACTAAACAACCAAAATCATACCATAACGTTTAAGTTAAATATATTGAATACGTTGCTGTGAGAAACATTTTCCATATAATTTAGTGCCCGAGGACAATGCCAAATAAAATCTACACTAATCAATAAATCTTTCGTAGAATATGCACACCCATTAATTTATCATCTCAACATTGCTCACCAGAGACATTTCACATCGAGTAAGAATTTATATCACAATGGGAATCAATGATCCTGTTTCACCTTGGAGCATAAGGGGCTTTGTCAATATGAACAAATTCTGCTAAAACAACTGGATGTGGGTAGGTGAGCTCACTTGGATAATAAAAAAAAATTGGTAAGGTATAATTTTTTCTTGTTTGAAATTTTGCAGTAATCGGCTTTCCACTCACTGCATTGGCAATGTATGGACAGTGCCTTTATTTATGTTGTGGGTTATCCATTTTTTTATATTTACAAAGTCCCCAAGTAGGACCAAATCAAAACAAGTCCCTAAATATTAAAATTGAACTCGTATTTAGAACCACCTAATCACGTTTCAATAAAGGGGGACACCCCACCTAAAACAACTGTCAATGGAAAAAAGAATGTAATTGCCATATTTCAATTGTTTATGTTGACTACCCTGGTATCAACTAAGTTAAATTGCAAAACATTCACATACAGTTGCCATATTAGCATCAAGTTTGATGTTTTCTTTAAATGTTTCTGAAGAAAACATCTTGGGAAGCAATTTCAGAGAAACATTTGTGCTTTGTGAATATTTTAGGTGCAGTGTATGCAATAACAACACATTTCTGAGGATGTTATTTTAATAAGTCATACATATTACAATTCTTTATAAAATTTATTAATTCTCTGTAATTATATATAGGAAGTACACTAAATAAGGTATTTAAAGAATAATAATGACATCCTTATTTAATAAAGACTGGCAGATTATAAATCTGTAAATCTAGGACTAAATTGCTTGAAACCCTGAGGGAAGCCTATGGCAGGAAACAAAAATCAGTAATTTTTTACTCAGCAAGACCCACTCAATATATAGGGGCTGATAAAAAAAAAAAAAAAACATAAAATCATAAATCACCCTAAATCTAATTTTTTCATCTCGTTTTCGAATTTAATGAAAAATAAAACCTAGTATCCACTAAAAGTGCTAGCTCATTTGTGCAATGTGTTATTCAGTTTTGATTAAATCATCAAACAAAGCTATTATATCAAAACAAGTCTGGTTTTGGGGCTATGCACCTAAGAGACAATAAAAACTAACCATGTGCAACTAAAATAAAAATATCATGCTAGTGATTTATTCAGAATGTGTTCTAAAAGTTGAAGATTCCGGTCATTTCTCCAGTTGACCGAGCGCTGACATGTTAACCAACATAACCAACAAGCGCACGCGTAGTTCTATGAAAATCTGGGTAACCTAGGCTATTGCAACATATTAAGGGAGGCCGGCATACACAGAACCAAAGCAGAGTCTCAAACAAACATGTTATTTTGCCAGAAAGAGGACTAGTTTAGTAAACAAAGACCAAAATATGTTACATAAGTTTAGATGCAAACTGCAAAGCCATATTGGCAAATACAGGAATAAATGTATACAAATATATTTTCATTTGGCAAACAAATTTTGCTAGACTTTGACACGAGATGTAGGAGGGTTAGCTGACAGTATGGCACGGCCCATTAAACTAAGAAGTGTGTTCAACAAGGTTTTCCTAGTAAACCACTGGCGTGATATTCTTAATTGTGGTTGCAAATGGTTATGGTTTTAGTAATTCTGAAGGTGCATATACCCAAAACATGAAATTTCGACCTGGCTAAACACTATAACATAGGCTATTCACATTTTCAGAAGTTTTTAAACCAACTGCACATATAATATCTACTCCTCACAACACATGAACATCAACACGATGGGCTCAATGCACTGAGGAAGGATTTTAAGAGCATTTCGAACTAGTCTCTAGGCTGGTTTACACAAACGATTAATTTAGCTGTGCATTGTCATGCGATAGCGTTGCCTGGTTAATTGGGGCTCAAATTGCTCATAAATGGCAGCCTTTGTCTCGTTTCCGACACCAATGGGGTTAGTTTGTAATAAAAAAATTACACTGAATCCTTCAGCACACATCTTATCAACTAGTGCCATTTATAAATTCTTACTTTAATTCCAGTGCAGACAAAAAGAATTTCACTATACCCTATCAACTAGTGCCACTTATAAATCCTTACTTTAATTCCAGTGCAGACACAAAGAATTTCACTATACCCTATCAACTAGTGCCACTTATAAATCCTTACTTTAATTCCAGTGCAAACACAAAGAATGTCATCCCATTAAAGGTAGTTTTTATCGTAAAATCATGTTTATGAATATCATGTTGGCATTGCATGCTGAACAACAAGGTTGATATTTATAAACATACACTGATACAATTATAAAAAAATAAGGTTTGTTAAAAGTAAATACACATCTGGGCAATCAAGATGCAAGATACACAGTCAAACCTGTCTTAAGTGACTGCTCAATTGATGATCGAAAAGTGGATTCTTAATACAGGTGGAACTTTGGGGGGAGTTTACTGTGGTCATTAATGACAGGTGGTGTCTTAATGCAGATGGTCGCTTGATCAGGTTTGATTGTATTTTATACCATAAAACATGATTTTACAATAAAAACGATTTGGTTTTGTACCTTTAAATATAACATGCTTTCATGTTATAAGCATTTTTACAATGTATACTAAATTCTATTAATACGTAATCATAGTTTCATTTTATTTCAACAGAATAATCACAATCAAGATTTTTCTGACACTACTTACAACCAAGATCTTGTGGTCGAACCATATCAAACATTTTGTGCCAACAACATGATTAAAATTCCACATCCTTAAGATAAGTACATGAAAGCATAGTAACATGCAAGGTTTGGTACAAATGCATTTGAAAATGTGCATTTGCATTTAAATGCAGCATTGTCCACTGCTTTGCATTTGCATAACTTACACAAAAGACTACAACACAAATATATTTGTTTAAACATTAGTTATAAAGCTAATTTATAGAGCACACTTTACAGTTTCATTACTGGCCATGAATCCTTTTTACACAGGTGCCAGTAATATAACATAACATATCAAAAACCTAGCCATCTGAATTGACAGATGTTTACATTTGTCAACAGCAGAAAGAATATCTGATGAACTGTTCAGATCAGATGACTCAAAATAGATATTGGCGACAGGTTGTCGCACCACATTGGCACCGAATTCTGTATTGATCCTTTGTTAGGCGGCGACTGAATGGTCCCTTGAATTCGTTGACAGCTTGTTCTGGTGACTCCACGATCTCAATGTCGCTGTCGTCGGACTGACTCGTCACGTTGGTTGTGTCACCTACAACAGAGCAATTGCTTGTCAATTTCCACTCGCAGCGAGGTAAAAGGTAGATTCTTGTATGGCGTAGTATCCAGTCCTTAGGACCGTTCAAAGCGCTTTAGACTTCACCCCCTACACCATTAAACCCCCTGGCAAACATGTTCATTCAAACATCAACTTTACACATCACCCCCTACACCTTTACACCCCCTGGCAAACATGTTCCTTCCAACACCAACTTTACACTTTACCCCTACACCTTTACACCCCCTGGCAAACATGTTCCTTCCAACAACAACTTTACACTTCACCCCCTACACCTTTACACCCCCTGGCAAACATGTTCCTTCCAACACCAACTTTACACTTCACCCCCTACACCTTTACACCCCCTGGTAAACATGTTCCAACACCAACTTTACACTTCACCCCCTACACCTTTACACACCCTGGCAAACATGTTCCTTCCAACACCAACTTTACACTTCACCCCCTACACCTTTACACCCCCTGGCAAACATGTTCCTTCCAACACCAACTTGACTTCTCTGGGAAGAATTCAGCCATGCTGCTATTCTTGCACGGAGATTATCCGATCACATATATCCAACACTGTTTATAGCTAGGTACTTATTTCTACAGCTGAGTGAACTAAGGCAATGTGGCGTTAAACAAAATTGTCCAAGCTTTGAAACGGCAGCATGAACCCTGGCCTCTCGACAGAGTCAAATGTTTTAACCACAATATGTTACTGCACCATTAAATGGCACTTTCAATTAAATGGTACAAAAGGCACAATGTGTAAAATTTCAAGTTGCTTGCGGGTCCTCATTTGGACATCGCGAATGTATTTTGTAGAGTTGGTAGGGAGACAATGTGCATTATTTACTGTGAAAATAACATTGTGTCAAGGGAGTATTAAAACGCAGAACACTGTTTTTACACCAATCTTTTATGGCCATTTTATGGGTAAACATTGAAAAAGGGGGTACATGTTCCTCCCTGACTTGAGCTTTAAAAATGCATACAATATAAGGTTTATCAAAATTATTACCCAGATTTTAGTATGGCCTTAAAACACTCACGCACATATATTTATATACATATATTTAAATATATCTTTGTATGAAGACATTTTCGGAAGATCGCAAAGTGTCTACACAAGGAACTACACATCTCAAACTCCACAACTGTAGTGTGTTACTCATGTTCTCACACAATGAATTTTGTATTTGAAAAAGAGCCTTGTTAGGGTTTTTAATTTTTGAGAAGTCATAACTACAGTATTTATTGTCTAAAATGCATATAACTCTGTGACCAAACAGCTGGTGATACAGTAATTTCTGTGCAAAAACGAGTATATCTAAGATGACAAAATAATTTTTTCTCTAAGCTATTAGGAGTAGGAAGCAAAAATTTTAGATTTATACTATTTGGTATTTGGGGAATATCTGGTAATTTTTTTAGACATCTCGAACCGGTTTCATATTGCTTATGTAGCAGTTAAGAAAGTTTACTTAGCACTACTCTTGAGTGCCGAATAAACGTTTAGACCAAATAACAGTATAGGGTGGCAAATCAGTCAAATTTAATAATAGTATAGTGCCAAATAACAGTATGGGGGGCAAATTGTTCAAAACAAATAATAGTACAGTACCAAAAAATCACTAGTATATTTGCCTCAAATCAACATAAGTTGTAGAAAACTGCTAATAAAGGAGCTTATACAGGCCAGATGGCCTCCTGCCCCATCAACCATACTGGTAAGAATACTGATAAGAAACTTCTGTTGTATATTAATAATGACACAACAAATTTCAAAATGACGGCCATTTTGTTTGGTTCATATATCACATTTGCAGGAAGCATATCTCTGGATGTACTTATGCCAGCAACATAACGTTTACATTGTTATATTCAGTATAATAATTTCTATAAGCATGTCAAAGGAAATATCTGTGACACAGTTTGAAAGTATCAGAAGTATTGATTGCAAGAGTATTCAACTTGTCATTAAAAGAGGGAGTTGTTCCGTTTGAATGGAAAGAAGCAAACATCATACCGTTATTTAAAAAGGGTTCGAGAAAGAAGTCAGAAAATTACAGACCAGTGAGTTTAACGTCAGTGATTTGTAAATTATTAGAAAGGTTAATTAAAGACCATATGGTGGACTTCCTCGTTAAGCATAGATTATTAAATTCATCTCAACATGGATTCCTTAAAGCGAGGTCATGCTTAACAAATATGTGGATAGATGTGGGATCGCCAGTAGATATTATCTACTTAGATTTTCAGAAAGCTTTTGACAAAGTGCCACATCAAAGATTACTACTTAAATTAAAAGCCCATGGTATCGGGGATAGCATAACTGACTGGATAGAACAATGGCTGACTGACAGAAGACAGTGGGGTACCTCAAGGATCAGTATTAGAACCTATATTATTCTTAATATATATCAATGACTTGGACGACAGTATAACAAGTAACGTACTGAAATTTGCAGATGACACAAAACTGTTTAGAAAGGTTAATACTGATGGTGATAAACAACATTTACAAAACAATCTAGACAGATTAGTGAAATGGTAGATGTTCAATTTTGGGAAATGTAAATGCCTACATACAGGACTTGGATGTAAACTATAAAATGGGAGATACTGTTCTGGGTACTACTGTAAAAGAAAAGGACTTAGGAGTTACAATAAGCGCTGATATGAAAGTTTCAGAGCAGTGTGGTATTGCAGCTTCAAAGGGTAATCAAATTCTTGGATTGATTAGAAGAAACATAACATACAAGGGAAAAAAGTTAATTATACCTCTTTATAAAGCAATAGTTAGACCTCATTTGGAATACTGTATACAAGCATGGAGATCATATCGTAAGAAGGATATAGATACGCTTGAACGCATACAAAGGCGAGCAACTAAAATGATTCCAGAACTGAGAGACCTTAGTTATGAAGAACACCTGAAGGAATGTGGTTTAACAACTCTAGAGACAAGGAGGTTAAGAGGAGATCAGTTTTTAAGATATTGAATGGGTACGAAAATATTAATAGAAATATGTTTTTCTCACTCAAGAAGGATAGCAGAACTAGAGGACGAGGTAAAATTAGTAAAGGATCAATGTAGATTGGACATCAGGAAGCACTCGTTCTCACAGAGGACAATAAATGAATGGAACAAATTGTCTACAGATTGTGTAACTGCTAGCAGCGTGAATATGTTTAAAAACAAGGTTGACACATATCTCAGGAGGGCGGGTTATAAGTAGATGAACATTGTTAGACTCTCGATAAGCCAATGGCTTCCATGTCCACTTGCCATCTGGGCCTTAGGCTTGGATGGCAAATCTTGTTAAATAAATCTTTGACGGCCGTTTTCTCAAAAACGTGTTTTCTGCATTTGGAAAAAGGATATCTCCGTGAGTAATTATGCTATCCAAATAAGGTTTTGAATGTTGCATTCAGCATACTTTACTCTGTACAATGACCACAGACATTTTAAAAATCATCAATAGTTTGAAAGATAAACACGTATTTGTTGCCAAAAATGAATTTTTTTTTCACTTTACAAAAAAATTATTTAAAAAATAAAAACACAACATTTTAACAAATGCTCTGGTCATTGTATAGTAGAATGTGTACTGAACATGGATTTGCAAGAATTATAATCATATGTGTTCAATAAAGAATGGCAGTGTTTCCAAATTTGCCAATATTTGCTCAAAATGGCGGACATTTTGTTTGTTACTATGGAAACAGGGGTCTGGCTGACAAAAGTTCAATATATTTTTTACTCAGTAAGACCCATTCTATACTTTTCGCCGAAAAAATTGCAAGATTTGCACAAATAAAAAAATTATCCTATTTACCTGCCGTGTGTGGCCTTAAACTAATAATATACCATGTCGTGCTCCCGAAAACAAAGGATTCTGACGGATTCATCATGGAATTCTAATGGTCTAATCTAGGATCCTCAGAAGCACGGGATCCCGTTAAATTCACGACAGTCGTTTGAAAGGATGAAAGCCGTCAGAGAGAGCCACATGCAACTCTAGTTGGGAGCAAGTGATTTTATCACGATTATCGGAGAATATAGGCTGGCACAAATGTTTAAATTTAATAATAGTATAGTGCCAAATAAAGTGCGTTTAGGGTGGCATTTTTCATCAAATAAATACGCGTATAGGGACGTTTATTCGGCACTGAAGAGTAAGATGATTGTCTTATGAAATTATGCGGTTTTTTTTCACCTACTTAGCCTGCGCCTCCTACCCCTGTGGCGTAACACCCTATTTAGCCTGCGCCTCTTACCCCCGTGACGCAACACCCTACTTAGCCTGTGCCTCCAACCCCCGTGGCGAAACACCCTACTTAACCTGCGCCTCCTACCCCCAAGGCGTAACACCCTACTTAGCCTATGCCTCCTACCTCCGTGGCGAAACACCCCACTTAGCTTATGCCTCCTACCCCCGTGGCGAAACACCCTACTTAGCCTATGCCTCCTACCCCCGTGGCGTAACACCCTACTTAGCCTATGCCTCCTCCCCCGAGGCGTAAAACCCTACTTAGCCTATGCCTCCTACCCCCGAGGCGTAACACCCTACTTAGCCTATGCCTCCTACCCCCGTGGCGAAACACCCTACTTAGCCTAAGCCTCCTACCCCCGTGGCGCAACACCCTACTTAGCCTGTGCCTCCAACCCCGTGGCGAAACACCCTACTTAACCTGCGCCTCCTACCCCAGAGGCGTAACACCCTACTTAGCCTATACCTCCAACCCCCGTGGCAAAACACCCTACTTAGCCTATGCCTCCTACCCCCGTGGCGCAACACCCTACTTAGCCTGTGCCTCCAATCCCCGTGGTGAAACACCCTACTTAGCCTGCGCCTCCTACCCCCGTGGCGTAAGTCCACTATGTAGTTCTTAGGGGCTTTCAAAATGGTGGATCTCTGACAAGTACATCAACTAAATGACGCAGCAAGACGAGGATTACGCAGGAAGAAAATGTTTAGAGACAGAAAACACCCTTTCAAAATGTATGGTGATGTCAAATGTTTAACCATGTAGATACCATTTTTGTCGTGATGACATCATAGACTTAGTCGATTTGATCGGAGACAACTTTTTATTTTTACACAAAATGGCTTGCTCACAGCAATGCTCCAAATTCTTGTCGCCTAGCACTTACTTGCATGTACATTATAGTAACTTTCAGGTGGTTGTTGGCGATCTGTTTGGCATTAGTAACTAGCAAGGCAACAGTTTTTAAAACAGTCAGTCCACAGAGTGGCTGCTGCATTCGCCCGACTCGTACCATGATACATTCGCTTGACACTTCAGCAGGAATCCTCATTAAGGGTTGTAAAACCGCATCAGAGACTGGAACTGTCATTCATCAACCTGTGACGCAGACTGTTCACTGAAGATTTTGGATAAGAATATGGATTATGTACTAATGGAAAACTGTATTTTAGCTACCTACAGCGTTGACGACTGAATTTATGAATTAATAATTAACATATTGAACTGTCATTTAAAAAACGATATGTACATTAATAAAATAAGTTGTGTTAATCAGACTGCGTTTTTCTTTTTGATAGCTTTAATACAATAACACGATAATTATTTAGCCACTGACGCTGTTGAATAAACATAGCCCCTATTTGCTGACCTCCTAAAACTATGTTTATCACCGGCATAGTAAATAATAAGCAATTGCTTTCTGCTTCTTTCGATGACTGGTCACATTGTTCCTCGATTTACACTGTAAAATTGTGGCATGCTACAAGTATTGCTCGAGCAGACAGCTAAACTCTGTGTCAATTAAACTGCTTTTACCTTCCCGTCCCGACTGTGTCGCAGACTAGCAGGTAGTTCCACCGACCCACCCTTCCACTCCACCTACCTGTCATCATGTAGTCGAAAGTGAGTTCTTCTCCTTGTGCAATGTTTTTCTTGGCAAACAGGGCAATGCGAGGTAACCGTGGGTCGAGGTGGTTGATCCACACCCCATATACCACAAGGTTAGGGTCACACTGTAGAAAAACAACAGTAATAATATACTGACTTGGCGTGGATTCCTGTATTCTCTCTACAACTAGAGTCTACGTGCTTCCAGAAATAAACTTGAAGTTTGTAAATATTTTAGGTGAGGTATGTAATAACAACTAGCCTTCGTGGATGCAATTTTTTTAATGCATAAACAAACATTAAACATATTAATATTTATTATTTTTCAAATATGTAATTACGTAGAATAAAGTAGAATGAAAAAGCTATTTCAATAATAATAATTATGATTACACTATCATCATCAGATGAGCCATAGTCCATGGAGCCACTGACGTCCTCCTGTCATCTCCAATGCAATATGCAGGCCTCCAGTTGTCCACTGTCTCACGTTGTTAATCCAGGCGGTTCACCTTCATCCTGGCTTGTTCTTTCCTTCAACTTTGACTGTGGCTTCGCCTTTTCCAACGTCCATATTTTGATAGTTTATGCCACTTCAGCTGTGCTACCAGACCATTGTCATCAGACGCACCAACCTGTTGTTGGACCCAGATATTTGTCTTTTTGTCGACCCAGCTGATTTGGAGAACATGTTGCCACACCCACATATCAGTCGGGTCCAACTACTTTTCGTTCCTCTTTTTCACAGCCCAACTTTCTGAACCTCCAGACTAGTGACTTGATTATTTTCATCTTCATACACATCCCGATCTCTGTTGACCTGAGGATGTGTCAATTAGTTGAAGTGCGTCACCTGTGGCGATGGCCAATCGAGTCCGTACATCTTGTGTGTTGTTGCATTCAGTGTTGCCAGGTGATCCAGGATATTTGCTATTTATGTTAATGCGTTGATTACACTATAACTCTAATTAATTACGCAATTACAACTACAACTGAACCCAACCCAGGATGTATCATCTTCAAACAGTCCAGAAGAAATAACAGGTTTGAATTTTTTAGGCACTTACCGAGTGATTCACGAAATGGGATACGTTGCCATAGAAACCAGCATCAACAGTGAAAGGGCAGTCGCCATCATTGTAATCCAAGTCAAAAAGATATGTGCGTCCTTCGGCATCATAAATTCTGCCCCTCCTCTCAGCTTCTTCGTTTGTTATCACCTGCATTTGGGACAAGAGAAACCACACAGCATTGAGTTATGTCAAAGATAAATTTGGTCAAACAAACTTTCAAACAAGAGTATATATATATATACACAGTAATAGGAGCTGGGTCGGCTTATTCGGTTACAATTATGTGAAAAATAAAAGTAAATTATCATTTTGCACAATTTCTTCCTACCTGCTCAAGAAAAACATACGTACTCTCCCGCATGCTCTCCAGGATCAACCATTTCATGCCTAACACTGATCTACATGTTAATGCAAGTATGTGTTTATGAAGCTCAATTTCTCATCTGTTGATCCACAATGGAATGGTGACTTTGTATATACCAAGTATAACCTACGGAAAAATACAATCGTGACTTGCCTAAAAACATTGCCTTTTTATGGAACAGTAAACTGTCATTTTTTGGATAATTGTTTTCTGTTGTACCCTCCTACAAATTTAAAGTGCCTTTTGAGTCCTACCCCATCAGTAAACTGCATCCTTGTGGAACATGGTGCCATTTTGACAATAAATTAAATGGCCTCCAGATTGATAACTGCTTTTATGACCATAAAAGGTGCCCCTTTGTGCCTCATCAGTAAACTGTCCTTTCATGCCTTTTGATAATTAAATGTGTTCTTTTGGGTCCTAGACCCATCAATAAAATGCTTTTTATGGAATACGGTGCCATTATTAGCACTGAGAAGAAGACCTGTAGTAGACCAGGAGACCATGCCAAATATAACATAAACAACTGGCTTCTGAATTCAACAGTTCCCGGACTTGAAAAGGCTATACAGGACAGACACCAATGGAGATGTATGGTGAACAGTTATCATTGGACATGTCCCTCGGACGACTAGAAATGGCCCATTTGGGACTTAGCCTTCAATAAATCACCCTTTTATTGTAAATTGTGCTTTTTGACCACTGAATGTGTTTCTTTGGGCCTTATCAGTAATCTGCCTTTTTATGAATAATTTACCTTTTGGGTCCTAGCCCCATCAGTAAATTTTTTTGTCAGCACAAATGAAAGGGCTAAGGGGAGTAATGAAAAGGCTAAGGGGAGCAATGAAAGGGCTAAGGAGAGCAGTGAAAGGGCTAAGGGGAGTAATGAAAGGGCTAAGGGGAGTAATGAAAGGGCTAAGGGGAGCAGTGAAATGGCTAAGGGGAGCAATGAAAGGGCTAAGGGGAGCAATGAAAAGGCTAAGGGGAGCAATGAAAGGGCTAAGGGGAGCAATGAAAGGGCTAAGGGGAGCAGTGAAAGTGCTAAGAGGAGTAATGAAAGGGCTAAGGGGAGCAATGAAAGGGCTAAGGAGAGCAATGAAAGGGCTAAGGAGAGCAGTGAAAGGGCTAAGGGGAGCAATGAAAGGGCTAAGGGGAGCAATGAAAGGGCTAAGGGGAGCAATGAAAGGGCTAAGGGGAGCAATGAAAGGGCTAAGGGGAGCAGTAAAATGGCTAAGGGGAGCAGTGAAAGGGCTAAGGGGAGCAGTGAAAGGGCTAAGGGGAGCAGTGAAATGGCTAAGGGGAGTAATGAAAGGGCTAAGGGGAGTAATGAAAGGGCAAAGGGGAGCAATGAAAGGGCTAAGGGGAGCAGTGAAATGGCTAAGGGGAGCAGTGAAATGGCTAAGGGGAGCAATGAAAGGGCTAAGGGGAGCAATGAAAGGGCTAAGGGGAGTAATGAAAGGGCTAAGGGGAGCAATGAAAGGGCTAAGGGGAGTAATGAAAGGGCTAAGGGGAGCAATGAAAGGGCTAAGGGGAGTAGTGAAAGGGCTAAGGGGAGCACTGAAAGGGCTAAGGGGAGTAAAGAAAGGGCTAAGGGGAGTAATGAAAGGGCTAAGGGGAGCAGTGGAAGGGCTAAGGGGAGCAATGAAAAGGCTAAGGGGAGCAGTGAAAGGGCTAAGGGGAGTAATGAAAGGGCTAAGGGGAGCAATGCCTCCACTTTGTATGTTAAACATGCCTTGATTGTACCAGATGAACAGTGCATCAAAACTTGTGCTGGTTTTGTGAATAAACTTGTGCCGTATTTACAAATGAAGATTTTGTTACACTGAAATACATAGTTACATACATCAGAGAACTTTCACATATGCATAACAAATGTGAAATAAAATAAATAAAACTAAGTGAATGTGACAACACTATAGAACGTGCATGACATCTACTATCACATGATCAAGAGAACTCATAAGAACCATAGGAAAGATTAGTACTACTACTACATGTAAATATTGTAGTTTTAACATTATGCCAGTATTCTTAGAAACGTTTCAATTATGTAACGAATCATTCAGCATTGAAACATTGCAGACTGACGAATACTTCAAGATTTCACACGTACCTCACCGACATACTCCATCACAAAGGCTCCCTTCTTGATCTTGCGCATTGCTTTCACGCCCCAGCCTCGACAATTATCTGTGCGAAATATGCACACCTTGTGTTTGCGCCCATGCTGCACAACACGGTTTGGACAAGTGCTGTCACACGCACAGCGCTTGTTGCACTCGTAGATCGGAACGCCCTGGGCCACACTGACGCGCCCACTTTTGTAGTACGCGAAGGTGGCCCCAGCGTTAGCCGCACAACAAGTCTTTCGTTCATCATGACAGTGAATGCATTCGCAGCCGACTATCGGATCTTGAGGGATGTCAATACCTGACATCGTCCGGTAATCGTTGATGTATGTGAACTTATCCGGGGGGCCTTCCAAGTCGACGTTGTTCTCGATGAAGATCGGCGCCGGGTCCGTGTTGATATCATTCAGGTGACGCTCCCACGCTTTCAGAGCATCGTGCACCTCAGCCTTCAACTGTCGATAGGCCTTCGACCTCTTATTCGTGATGTCAAGGTGTAGCGAAGACCTTGAGACAGCACGTAAGGGCATGTTACCGCCAGGCGCAATCAGCTGATGGATACGATTCATCGATGATGCAGACGCTTTCGTTGGTGACGACACCGACAGCAGCTTCTGTGGCGTGATGTCTGCAGGCGACTGCATCAATTGCACCATCAGTTCATTGATCCGTCGCTGCTTGGAGCCTGGATGCTGTGGCGTCACGTCATTCAGTCGTTTCCGCTTCAGTCCACCGGCGCCGCTACCAGTGAACGTCTCATGGAAAGCAGCTAGAAACTCAGGACAGTTGAGGTTTTCCTTCGGTTCCCATGTGTTGTGCTCACTGGCCCAGTTCTTCCACTTGATCAGGTAGAACTCCTTCTCATTCTCCTGTTCACACCACATATATTTAGTAACAACTCTATATAAAACATTTCAGTTGTATCAGCAGGGTTTGAGCTAGGACGTGATTCTGATTCTACTTGTTCACGTTTATTTTTATGTCGCATATTTCTGGAGGGTATGTGACACCAATGTCACAAGATTTTCTTATATATCACACATGTTTATCAATGAAGCGACACCTGAAATCATGAAATATAGTTTTTATGGTAGTGCAATGTCTAATACGACTGTTAAAATAATTTACATTGTTGTAAAACACAGATATAGAGTCTATTGGAGATAGCATTTAGTCGTCTAACTTTGCCTCCAACTGCTAATGATTTACCTTTAAATAACTGACATCACTTAGCCGTTCCGAGCGACTAAATGAGGCCGGGGTGTTGGGCCTAAAAAACCTTAAACACGGAAACCGTTCGCATCAATGACAGCCATTATTGGCCCAATTTTTTTTCAATGGCAAGCCAATGCAGATTGATATAATGACAGCCATTATTGGCCCATTTGGTTTCTTGCACTGGTAAGCCAGTGAGCAAGTGTCAAATGACAGCCATTAATGGCCCATTTGGTTTCTTGCACTGATAAGTCAGTGAGCAAGTTTCAAATGACAGCCATTATTGGCCAAATTAGTTTTTTCAAGGGCAGGCCAAGTCCGGTTTAACCATGATTGGCCCAATCGAGTCTTACTAGCTGTGACACATGAAGGTTCATGAAAAAGTAATTTTATTTTAAATATTTAAACATGGAAGTACTGTTTGAAGCATCTTAAGATTTTAACCCTGCGAATGGTCAGAGCCGATAAATTAATATCAATATAAAGCTGTTATTCATCTATCTGCCACATTTTTATTCGTGAGCTGTTTCAAACCTAGCCATTGGGGATAGAATTTTCATACACGTGGTATTGGTGAAACCAAATTTGGGCACACTTTACTGTGCCTTGTTTGTAAAAACATTCTTTCCCTTCATGAAATACTGACGTGGGAAAGTGAGGTACCAATAGAAAGCTCTGTTACTCCTCTAGCTGCCTAATTTATATTCATGAGTTCGGGATGTTTTGCCACTCTTGAAAAATTTCTTTAGCTCCGCCATCTTGTATGTGCTCAGTTTGAAATTTTTCTCCGCGTTTATTTGTTGTTCTCATCGTTATACTTGAGTCATAACGATGGACAGTGAATAGGAAATCGAAGGCTATCAGAGTTCTGATGGACAGAGTGATTTTGATGAAGTTGAAACGTGCCCAAATGTCAAGGCGAGTGCGACTCCTGTAGCAAGCACCAGCGCTGACACGGCTACAGGCAGAGCCAATGTCAAAGAGTCAGAGGCGACTGATGAATCGGCCAGAGTATCTGACAAATCAGATTCATCCACTGATGAGGTAAACATCTAGTCTTGTATTAGGGATAACTAAATATTATGTGTATACTTTTATGACACATCTTTGTTGGATACTTTTATGACCATTTTATCGGCGCCCAATGCGTCCACCATAACAAATCAAGATTCAACCAATATCACGATATTTGTGCTGCGATTCGCCCATGTTACCATATATGCGTGTAGTAATTTGTATGCCTTGTATACTTAACACGTAGGAAGCAACAGCAACAAATTGCCTTCTCTGGTGTCACACTGGTTTACAGGACTTCGAGAAGAAACGACTACAAATAATCAAAGACTGGAGAACACAGCAGAAGAATGGTCAACCTCCGCAGGGACCTGCAGTCACCAGAGAAAACACAACTGACTCGGGACGAGATGTGGAAGGCGAACCTTCTCAATAAGGGCTACCACTTGTTCACCGAATTTTTTTAAACAAAACCAGTGCTCGCAACAACCCTTATGCAGGATGGGACACTGCTGACTGGGACAGTTCGGGGAACTCAAGAGGTCTGCCAACACTGCCAACCAAGATGGGTGTTGGCGAGGTCCTCAACTATCATCGTCAAGGCATGCTACTTGTTGCTCTCCGAGAGAAGCACTCACAGCGAAAACCAGTGTTGATGCTGAGCACTGGCACAGCAGCTGGTACGACGGAGGTGCATACAGGTGCGGGCCTCGACAAGCAGAAGCCAAAGTGCAGAGCTGCTTACAACAAGTACATGGGGGGAGTTGATCTCAGCGATCGCAAGATTTATCACGTGTCTGCCGAACGCCCCTCGAAGCGGCATTGGAAGATTTTCTTCAACATGTTGGACATGGCTTTGCTCAACAGCTTCGAGCTTTACCACTCCAACACTGATATCGAGCAATGTCTAAATCGATGTGGACGCCTAGTGTAGTGCATGTAGGAAGTAGCTGTAGGTAGATTTGTGAACAGTGGAATTATTTATTGACTGGCATCAAGCTGACATAATAATTTTGCATTATTGTTGATATGAAACTTTCAGCTGTTCATAGCATTTTCATTATATAATAATAACTTCTGATACACCATTGATGTCCTAGCATAATTGGAATACATTTTTCATTATATTTACTAATCTGTGAAAACGTCAACATTTTATATGGTTCTACATAAAAATTTATATAAAATAACTTATGGATATATTTACTCAATAATTATATGGCAGCAGGGTGAAATTTCAGTGTATTTGCCTTCCATTTTCATAAATTTCAGCTACTGATTTCTGTATGGTGAACTGATGTGATGTACCACTTCTTATTAAATTGTAATAAAGGATCTTTTTAGCAACAAAATGATACCTCATTCATATTTCTGATGATTATTAGTGAAGTTATGATTTTTTAAACCCATACAAATAGCTCCAAATTCTGTGCACTATACAAGTTTAACGTTGGCCTGCTGCAGGGTTAAGTACATGTATGCAAATACATCCAATATGCACAAATATTATTACAAGGTTTTTGTGAAGAGCCGGGACCCGGGTATTTTACCCGGCTATGGCGGTCCATGTACCCGGCTAATGTAGAGGAAGCCCTGTTTTTATTATCCCTCGTGTCCGACCCGCTTTTGCATTAAACATTGCAGCGTCGACGTCTCATAGACAGGCCAGCGATCATTGATGATCACACCATGGCCCATGTGGCAGCAAAACAGCGCTGGTCAACAAATGTCATTTCGCGTTAATAAACGGCAGTTTTAAATCATTCGCACATACATTTTACGCGTCTCCAAAGCATATTTGCTTCCCACAATTCGTAGCGTTACTTGTGGTTCGTAGTTAGTAGACAGTCTGCCAAGTGCCTAGCGGACAGATCGGCAACCATGCCGTAGGCGTAGCGGTGCTAGTTCAACGAAATAAGGTGTCTAAGGAACAGTCGTGCATTGTTGTATGCAAACATATAAGAAAATGTAACGTTTGTTAAAGCATATCCCGAAATGTTAGTCACTGAACTTGGCCAACAACAAGCACGTTCGTTTACGATACGCCATTTTGTTTGGTATGAAAGCACTGCCTTCTTGGCTATCTGTCAGTTATTTCGGTAGTCCCGCCTCTGTCTGGCAAAGTGGAATTTTCTTGCCTTGAAAACGGGTCCCAATTCCCAAAGAGCTCCTTATTTGGCATTGAAATTATGCAAATTAGCGCCAGAACTGGCCGAAAGCGAGTTCAGGGGTCATTCAGCCTCCATTTGGAGCTTCTGTAACATGTTTGTTCGCAAGTTTTTTATGTTGGCTATAAGTACTTGCATTGTGGATGTGGGGGGAAGTAAACTATGATATAATTGTATCACTTAATGAAATATTATTTTTTAAACATTCAGATATTATCATAAATGCTAAGACTATCGCAATATTGCTAATTTGCAACATTTAGTATTTGAAAAAATAAATAAATAAATGTCGTTCAAACTTTTAAAGTTTCCTCAGTTTTTCCTTTAACAAATGTTTAGACAGACATTCTCTGTTTCCCTTTTTTGAGGGGGGTTATTACCTCCCAAGCCAACCACCCAATATATACCAGATTTAAATTGATGCTATTCTTTATCTAGCCTGCATTTCACAGTTAGTGATGACTGAATGTCATGCCAAGCGAAAATTCTCTGAATTTGTGCGTTGGCGATAATTACTTGCATTACGGATCCCCCATCGGGTAAACTATGATCTAATTGTGTCACTTTTATTGAATTTTACTCTTTAAAATATTCAGATATTGTACATAGATGCTAAGGCTATCACGATGTTTCTCATTTGCAACACTTTGTATGTGAAAAACATCAAAATAACAGTTGACTCATATTCAAGCAGCTGCAGTTCCATCAATAAAATTGAACATAATCTTGAAGTGTCATTATATTATTTATTTTTACTCAGTAATTGTTGAAAACATCCTTCTGTAAACCAGAACTGTAATACAGTGGAACCCTGAAGAGATAATTAAAAAACATTAATTATTACATATCAATGGTTTAGTCAATTGTCACATAAATGAATTACAATAATTTTATTGCATAACTTGATGTTACATCCTAAAATGCAGGTACAAATACATTATATAAAAGATCCTGGTGTATCCACACTACACACATAGTAACTTGGCTACAGGCTGAGCATGATAAAGTGGTCCCTGCTATAGCCACACTTAACAAAAACCCTGTATTATAATCACACTCAAAATCAGATGCTTGACACTAAAAGTAAAGCAATACAACAAATAAAAATAGAAGATACAGCACTCAGTACAATTGGTTTTGAAAGTACATTGAAATATTACTTTGATAAAACAGCAATCATCCAGATTCAGTATTGCCTATTGGACAAAAAACAATATGAATTTACTAGACTGAGCACAGCCTAATCGTTCGTGGTTTGGCTGCCGTTTGAGTTGAGGAACCGGGAAACTGCTGCCAACAGTAGGGCCTACACGCCGGTTATGTATGTGAATTGGAGCCCAAATCAGACTAAATTTTGAAGTCTACCGTGATCATGCTTGGCCACTGCAGAGTGCCAGCGATGGGCGACAATACATTAGCATCTTGGTTACTAGCGGCAGGCACATCAACATTATGGATCTCCACCAACATAACAAAGGATGCTGACTCGGACTGTACAGAGACAATCGCAGGAACGCTGCTTTTATTCACGTTTACGAAGAAGGCATTGATTGTCGTGAACTTTGATGTTGACATCACATCTTTTCACTCCCACGAACATCCGGATCACGGGATTGTTTCTTCAAATGAGAGCACCAATGGGTAGGCACTGAGAAAGGCCACAGAAACGCGTTTCCCAACTAATGACATACACGATTACAATAAACAGATCAACCACAGTATCATTATTTTCCAATGATGTCAAGGTTAAAAATATATTGTTTTATAGATCGGTGGTATTCGCTATTCTGCCGCCGACAACATTCGTTGAATAACAACCGCATGTGCTAAGAGTCACTAAGACAGTTCAAATAATTTTATCATGAAAAAATATCATCTTGTAAAAAGAAAAACCCGTCTTTTATTTTAATTTTACCCATCGTCCTAAGACATTTGCCCGTCTTCAAGACGGGCAGACGGATCCTTGGCTAAGGGCCTGATCTGAAAGTTATTTCAGAAACAACCTAAAAATATTAATGTTTATTTCCAATACTGAATAGATTGTTTGTGCCACGCATACATCTATCAGCACATGCAGTTGCACACAGAAAAAAGCGAATTGACAGAGACAAATTTGTCTTAATTTTTTGTTTTAACTTATAATTTTTTTATTTTAAATATTGTGAAAACTAGAGCATTTCTAATCTGTTTTCAAATAGGCATTTGGAGTCCAAGTGGCTGAAGTTAAGCATCTTTAGTTTTGTTAACATTAATAAGCAACGCCTGGCAATGAATTACGATTAGGGTACCTAAATTCAGCATTTGCTATTAAAGAATGCTGAACGTATTTTGCACTATTGAACTAAAAACAACTTTTCTAATAATTTGCTTACACTCAATCGATGAAATAACGAGTTAGTTTTTTTTAGAATATCAATCCCTTGGGCTAACGTTTCTTAAGATTTTTGCAAAATTACAAAATGGCATTAAAACATGGAATTTTGCCGCAATCAGTACCAGGGCTGGGTCCAATTACACAAAATTATATCAATTACAATTACATTTAATTTTTTATTTCAATTACAATTACAGTCATAATTTTCCAAATCAATTACAATTACACTGTTTCAATTTCAATTACAATTACATTATGCGGAACCAAATATATTCAGCATTTGTTAATTATGTATTTTTGCACGTTTTGCTGAATTTAAATATTTTGCACACAACGGATAAACAAATATAACGGTAATGTTTGTATATTTTGTTGAACTTTGAATTATACTAAATAAAAAGATAGCATATATAGATATAGATATAAGATAGATAACATATTTTCGTTATATCAAAATACAATGCAGTATCCGGACATAATCCTACAGGACATATTCCTTACAGACAAAATCACAAATATGAAAAGTTAACAAAATCCCACAGGACAAAATACAAAAATGTGAAAATTGGACTAAATCCAACGCGCCATAATACAATATTTATTTGTAGTTCTTCTCTAAGCATCCTTTCTAGTTTTGCATACATTTATATGTGTGCATTTCTTACATTTTTCTTCCGAAAATACTAATAATAGGGTATGATGTGTTAACTTTGAGGTTGTAGCTCCTGCTCTGAGCTAACTTTCTTAATTGGTCTGCCCTTTGCTTTGTGTGAGTTGGGAATGGGGAGAGGCCATATAAATGGTCTTTGCCACCTGACCTGTCTCCAATCCACCACAACACAAGGGGTGTAATTGGCTTGCTAACTCTGCAATGTTTTACAGAGCTGATATTTTCTGAAGCAATATCAGGCTACAGGTCTTTCCATGTTGTTTGAATACCAGCTTAGCCTTTGTCTGACAATGTCTGTGCATTGTTTATTGCTTCCTGGCTGTTACCAACTTATTGAAAAGGCTAATCACTAAGGCTACCCACCACTAGCACCATGGAACAGTACCCACCAGATAGTGAATACTGTAACTTAAATATAAATATATAAGCAGGTGTTATTATTAGTCTTGATTTTCAACTCATGTGAGACTGAAATTCTATTTTTATTGACAATTCGTTCAGGTAGTTTGTGATATGAAATATACTGTAATTGATTGTAATTGAAATAAATTTTCAATTATACAAAATATAACAATTACAGCAAAATTTCGAAACCATAATCAATTACAATTACACAATTTTGCTGTAATCAATTACACACCTTCAATCGCCCTAACTTTTGATCACCACTGCGATCCTTCGCGACCCAATTTTATATTTATCATCTAATAACTCATGTCTCATATTACCATCGCTCTTAGCTCTCAGCATTAATCAAACAACTTGTAATGAAATAAAATAAACACCATGTGTGCTGACGCTGCCTCCTCCTAGGCCATCGGAGAAAAAGCTCATTTGATTGGTTCATGTGCACACGTGGCGACATCTGGTGATTACAGCCAAACTTTTTTTATATTAATTTATAGCTTTGCAGCGGTCTTCTCCAGGAAATTCTTGACGACATATTAAAAATAGTTGAAGTCATTTACCACAAGTACAAAACATGCAATCATTCATAGTTGGTGCTTTCAAGTAGCAACACATAAAATATGTTTTCAAGAACATTCAGTAACACTGCTATGAATTCAAGAACTTTTAAGGGTACTTAAGTCACAAAGTCAAACTCAAGAACATTCCGGGATCTGTGCGAACCCTGATTATATTACCAATAGGTATAGCATGGGTAAAAAGGGGTGTTTCACTAAGCCGAGTGATTTGTTAATCCAGCCAAAACCATTGGGAACAAAGTGTGCGGACAAACGAGACATTACTGTATCTCTAAAAATCATAAATTTTTGCTGGCTCTTGGTAAATACACTAACCTTAGTTGGATGTGTCTGTACATGTACTTAGTTGGATGTGTCTGTACATGTACTTAGTTGGATGTGTCTGTACATGTACTTAGTTGGATGTGTCTGTACATGTACTTAGTACTACTTACATCATCCTTTTCTTTCGCATAGTCCAGCACTGCTTCAACTTCATATACGTCGTCTATGGCTGGCAGTTTGAACTCAACTTCACCACGATCTACCACTAAAAAATTAAACATCAACTTTTAAAAATGGTTCATTTAGTACACATATATAATCACTCATTTATCTTTTTTTAATGTGGTCTTGCCATGTGTGGTACAGTAGTTCCTGCCTTCATATCAGTTTCTCATTCACTGCTCGGTAACAGTGCCCCCCCAACAGGCAACATTTCGAAGTAAATGTCACCTAAATATGTACCTGAAGAGATGTGTTGTGCTGGAAAGAACACACTGGCATAGAAAACAATAGGTAAGAATGTTGTTTTGCAGCGTAAATTAGGCTTATCTAATACGATTTACCCATAGTTATTTGTTACGCAAGAACATGTCTGCAGGAATCTGCACGAAATGTTTACAGATATATGTACAAAACCCTAAATTGTGTGCAACTTTTGCTATTAACCCATTAGACCCCACAACGGCCACGGCTGGCCGCTCTGTGCAGTCCTGGAACGGCCGCATACAGGACCCTCTATAAAAAATCCTGGCGAATAACTAGAACTAAACACTACCAAATTTTGCCACACCCTAGCAGATACATTTTGCAACAACACCTCGTTTCGGAAATCTTGATTTTCATAAGTTTTGTTCACGCTATTTCGAAATTTTTTATTTCTATATTTGTCATGATAAAATATGGTGTAAACTGAAAAATAACCGTCAGAATTTGATGTTTTCAGTGGTGCAAAGCTAACACATATAGCTACATTTTCTTCACTGAGTTGCATAGGGTTATAGCATGGGTTCATAGTCAAATGTCAGTCGTAACTTTAAAAGTTTTAACAAATGTGCTATTTCGTATTTGCAAATTGTGATCAAATGTCAACATTTTATTAATATATCCTATTTCTATGTATACATGCATGTGGAGAAATTACTACTCTTCAAAATAAACACAACTTGTAATTGTCAATATTGAAGTTTTTTTCTACAGATTTTTGAAGGAGGTAAAATCGCTCGAAATTTGCCAGAAATCCTGGGAACATGGTGGCATGTTTTAATAAAATCCTGGCGCCTAATGGGTTAAAGAATCGTGTGCTTCTTATCATAAACAAAATGTTATGGCATTATTATTTACCTTTATCAAGTAGGTAATTAAATGTTTAAGACTTCCCCTTTTTGAATTGTAAGGCCTGAATTGTCTGACTTTGGTTTTACTGTCTGTTACAGTAACTTAGTATTTGTTTTTGATGCAAATGCTTGATTATATTGTTCTTGTTCACAATGTTTCAATATCAGAGTAGACAGTGTATGATGCTAAAATGTTGACAGCTTCCTGGCTGTTGCCAGATTCAAGGCGACATACTAATAGCAGATAAATATGATTTTAATAGTAAATTTAAGGTGTAAAGATTAACAGTATCAAGTCAATAATTCCAACAAAATCAATTCCAATAAAACAAATCAATTCCAATTCCAACTGACTTTCGAAAATCAATTCCAATTCCGGAATTGGAACTGTCTGAGGGGAGACTAGGCTAGTAGCCTTTTCGCTGGTCTTGACTAATACTTATACTAGAGGCCCCTACTAATACTAGTAGGTCTTCGACACTAGTACACACTACAAGTATTACCGGATGTACATTGTAATTGTTATTTAATGTTTGTATTGTATATAACTGGTGTACATACATTTTTTAACAAGTTTCTTTGCTAATATCGGACCAAGCTTTCGGACTGTCAGATATAGAAGGTATCTGTTGGTTTCTGCGGATATCTTCACCGTCCCCGTCTGACTTTGACACAACTTCGGCAGCTCAACAATGCTGTACAGGCACGCCACCGAAGCTTGGCGCGTTTCGACGTCTTCAACCGCCTCATTTTCCATGTTTTCACTCTCTAATTTGACACTGAAAAACACCATCACATTCAGTTACAGCGATGCGTGCATTATTCTGCCATTTAGTGTTTGCATATAACTTATAAATGTAAATAAAAATGAGAAACAAGTTGCACACCTTCAACTTTGACCGTTTTTCCCGCTGGACGCCATTTTGATCAAATGTGTGCGCGGTGATTGGTCAGTCGCAGTCGAGCCAAGGTGACAGACTACCTATCAATTACGGGTCATCTCATGTTTACCGTATTTGCGAAATACTTCTGCTTTCTATAGAATTGGCATACGTGGCACGCTGGCAACGCACAAATAGCCAGAAACTGGCCTATTTGAATAATTATCACTATATTTTGCATGTGATCAAGTTAATAATTCATAGCTATGTAATATAATATTATACTGAATATTAATTCAGTAATATTATCACTATAATTTTTTTTTTTTTAAACAGCTGGTTTTTGAGTTCCTCACAATATAATTTGTAACTAATAAATTTGGAACTAATGTATTATTTTTACTGTCAAGTTTTTAATTGTATTTTACAAGAATAATGTATTTATCCTTTCTGTATTATTTAACTTCTCTGTAATTATTACATGATAATATTGAGAGTATATATTCGATTCACATTTTATTCACATTTATACACAAAAAAAAAAATTGTATTCACATTATTTGCACTATATGTATTTTTGCTAGTATTATTTGTTAGTATTATTAGCACTGTTATATTTGTAGGCACATTTAGCAACTCCACATCTATTTACAACAGTAATAATGATTATTGCACCATACGTAGTCATAGGGAGGCTTGTAAGATAGCAATCTCTCAGGTCTTAGTGCAGGCCTCCCTGGATCATCAAAACTATGTAAAATATGTACTAACTGTTTTTTGACTCTGTATGTTGATCTGAACAAATAAACTTCACTTCACTTCAGCAAGCACCAGTTACAATTGGTAACGTTGGCTGATGGTTAGGGCAACGTTGGCGTTGGCTGATGATTGATGCAACGTTGGCTGATGGTTGGGGCAACGTTAGCGGATGGCTTGGCCAACTTTCGCTGATGATTGGGCCAACGTTGGCTGATGGTTGGGCTGATGGTTGGGCCAACATTGGCTGATATGGTTGGGCCAACGTTGTGCCAACATTGGCTGATATGGTTGGGCCAACGTTGTGCCAACATTGGCTGATGGTTGGGCCACCGTTGACGGGTGGTTAGGTCAACGTTGGTTAATGGGTGACCTTTTGCCGTGTTAGCTAACCAACGAGTAAAGTAACGTTGCGCCAACAATATAGTTGCTGCTGTTAATAATGATAGTAATACTTAACTTCTATAGGCGCCTATATATATATATATATATATATATATATATATATATATATATATATATATATATACATATATATATATATATACATATATACATACATACATAATATACATATACACACGCACGCACCCACGCACGCAGGCGCGCGCACACACACACACACACATATTAGTTAGACGTTGCACTAACACGGCAAAAGGTCACCCATCAACCAACGTTGACCTAACCACCCGTCAACGTTGGCCCAACCATCAGCCAATGTTGGCACAACGTTGGCTCAACCATATCAGCCAATGTTGGCCCAATCATCAGCCAACATTGGCCCAACCATCAGCCAAAGTTGGCCAAGCCATCAGGTAACGTTGCCCCAACCATCAGCCAACATTGCATCAATCATCAGCCAACGTCAACGTTGCCCTCACCATCAGCCAACGTTACCAATTATAACTGTGTGTGTGTGTGCGTGTGATTGTGTGCGTGTGATTGTGTGTGTTTGTGTGTGTGTGTGTGTGTGTGTGTGTGTGTGTGTGTGTGTGTGTGTGTGTGTATCGAGGAGTGACATAACAGAATCATGAAGCAAAATATATCGTGAACAGGGACGTGCAAAGTTCCTTATTAGAACGAGGGACAATCGAAGATTTATGGTGGAAATGCAATTTGGAATAAATGTCTTGAATTTTTTTCGGAAGATAGCTATAGTTTCAGATGATTTCAAAGTGATGGGAGTTCATTCCAGACCCTATTAAGTTTTGTTTTAGACAAAATTGTAAGTAGTTTTTGTGAAATTTATTATCTGAGCTGCCTATAGAGATATCTGAAAGATGCAGAAGACTAGCCAAGTGGAGTGGTTGTTAATTGTGTAGCGCGATATGTAAGAGTGGACAGCTTACAGTAACAGGAAGCCACTGTACTGTACAAGTATAGCGTCAATTAACATTGCGAAACCGGTTGGTATGTCGTTGACTGACTATCGCTGTAGTTACTAGCTGTGAAAAACCTTGCATCTAGACGGCGCCCTGACATTATTTTTTATAATGTTGTCGCCTATAGCTGGTCATATATAATAACATTATAACTAGTAATGTTTACAGGAACAATTAAGGTATTGATTTGAAGACATGCCACTAGCTAGTCAATGACTGCTGTGTACATCATGCATATCTATAGGTTAATTGTCTTAATTCCCTGCGGTCTGCACCTATAATATAAAGGTACGTTGTTATATAGCTTAATTACGGTATCCTAGTCCACAGGACCGGTCAAAGCGCTAGCTTACACTTCACCCCCTGGCATTCCTGTTCGTTCTAACGCCAACTCGACTTCTCTGGGAAACATTCAGTCACGCTCCAATTACTGCGAGAAGGCTATTCGTTCACATGTCCACCGTTGTCTATATTTAGCGAGGTATAATGTTTGTAGAATAGCTGTCACACTAGACTATAATAGGCACTACCTATATAAGTGGTGTAGGTAACACGGTGAAGAACATTAGTCTATCACGAATTCGGTTCGTTGGTGGTCATATGTCTAGTGTTTGACTAGTCTCAGTAACATGCTCCCCCCCCCGAGAATTGGCATGTGTTTATTATAACATCTTTATTATAAAACATATATAAAGTCACAATTTAACGCGGTAATCTATTCCGAACGCCTCAATTAAGCGGACATTGACAGTTTCGTGTCAGGCAGTCAGATCATTGTTGACAATAAATTGGGGGGCTATATAGCAATAGACGTACGTGTAGATTCTGGGTAGAGTGGAGTAGGATAAAATATCTGTCTCGACAGAATCGAACAAATCTGAACCGCACGGAAATTGGTGAAACTATGATGATCCGACACGCACAGACGGCACGAATCGACCACTCCAGTATTGTCAATGTTCAAACCGTCAGCTCGAGTTCTGTCATTCATAACGACACGCATCGCTGCTCAGTCCGAATTGTGGACGACTTGCCGTGCTAACATCGCGGATTGTGGTACTGGTGTGAGTGAAGCCGCCCATATTTTGTTCATCAGGTATAATCATGAGGGTTCGGCACTTTCTCTTAATGGCATACACTTTTGCTGATTGTGTTGTGCATATAAAGACCATGCATACGTGCATTGGCGTATCTAAGACCTCGCAAAAGGAAGGCCAAAAGGTGTGTGCGGGGGGAGGGAGCCAATAGTCATCCATTAGTTTACCATGCTACCATGTAGTAGCGCTACAGGTTCAACAGAAATCAAAGGCGGGCATGGCCCAATGTAGTGGAGCTATAGGTTACACAGAAATCAAAGCCAGGTATGCCCCAATGCCCCCCAAGTACGCCACGACAGACATGTCATGATATTTTGCACATTCCGTTAGTAGAAGTTCCCATGGCGTTGTTGTTCTGTTTACACCGCATAAAACGACCAAACTAGCGATTACAGTGAGGAACCAAGCACATCTTTTACTAATGTTACTTCATGCCCAATAATTCTATTACATTTCTTAAGACTACCTCCTCAATTGAATTAGCCTACGACAATCTACACTGTTCTTTTACTAATGTTACTTCATGCCCAATAATGTTACTTCATGCCCAATAACATTACTTAAGACTACCTCCTCAATTGAATTAGCCTATGGCAATCTACACTGTTCTTTTATTAATGTTACTTCATGCCCAATAATTATATTACATTTCTTAAGACTACCTCCTCAATTGAATTAGCCTCTGGCAACCTACACTGTTCTTTTACTAATGTTACTTCATGCCCAATAATGTTACTTCATGTCCAATAATTCTATTACATTTCTTAAGACTACCTCCTCAACTGAATTAGCCTATGGCAAATCAGGTTCGTTGATGGTCAAGTCTGCAGTGTGTGAATGGTCTCGATAATGGATACATCTGAAAACCACAAATGAAAGAACGATCCAATTTTCAAACACCTTTGTCAAATTACACAATTCTAGACGTGCACTTTAAGCCCTCCATACACATACCGACTTTTAGTCACCAACAATTTGTCTGCCAACAAATGCGTGACAACTACCCATCGGCCGACCAATTTTTCAGATGTCCACAAAGTGTTGTCAACTGAAAAAGTAGAATCGGTATGTGTATAAACCCGGCATACTACTTTTTTTTGCATTTTGGTGGTGTTACTCCTTATTGGTAAAATATTGAATATTGTAAACATTTTGCTAAAATATGGTTTTACTGCAACTTAATAAAATAATAAATTTTACCACTTGTTATGCGAGTCCGACATATTACGCTTTATATAATATGAACATATCAAATTGCAATATTCCTGCAAGTTTTATATTTGCAGGTGACGTGGCTGTTACTGTCAAATATTTAAAACATTTGCATTGGACTCCCAACTGTTTTCGGACCTTTAAAAATTAAAGTTTATTATTACTTTTATTTTAGGGTAATCAGCCATCTTAAGGGGAAACACCCCACCCAAATAGGATATTTGATATGTGATAATTATGGCAGACATATTTGTCCAGTAAGAAAGAGTAGGTGAAGGGGAATAAAATATATGGAACTTTTCTTACTCAGACCCCTGTTGCCATGGTAACAAACAACACGACTATCATAATAGGTAAATATAGCATACTTTGTAAATGGTCCCCAGCCATTACTATAACAGATAGGACCATAATTCTTTCACTAGCATATGTAGACTACATTGTACTGTGCAACAACAACCTTACATTTATAATATTAGTAAATTATATATTTTATTTTTAAATTAAAATATTGTTGAAAAAAATCCAATGTTTTTTCACTATAGATATCTATTTTACAAATAAATTATACAATTTATTACAAATATAAGGTTGTTATTGCATGGGAGAGCAATGGAGAATACAAGTGTAAACCTATTTGATATGACTTTAACACTGCCAGAAATATGTGGATAACAAAGAAAAAAATTGCATTTTTCATAAATAGCTGTCAAAAATGTAATAACGGGATTTATTAATTGACAGAGGCACGATTTATCCATTGATAAAAATGATTCAGAGGTATGTAATTGTTATAAATGTGAACCTTTTGATAGTAAACATGCAAAGCTATCAATCAGAATATGAAAAAACACATTTTGAGTAATTTTTTTAAAGTCTTGAGGTGGGGTGTCTGCCCTAACCTAACTCAAACCTGCCCATAGCTAATGCCCCCAGCATCAGAGTTTGAAAGCATCAAACCTTTTCTATCCAACAAATAAATATCTTTGTAGATCTCTCTATGACAAACTTCTCTACACTTCAGAATAGTGAAAACATACAAACCTATTGAAAGAATCCACACAAACGTAGACATAAAAGCAAACATCAAAGACTTTATTGAAGGTTCCTGTACTTTCCTATTCATAGCACATTGTTACAAACTGAGTCAACAATCACACATTATCATTTTGCAAGAACAGTGCACGTCTCTTGCAGCGGATTTGACACAATAATCCAAAACAATTCGGACATGAATGACCCCACCCACACGTTATAAAAAATGGAAAATTGGAGGCACTGTACACAAACTGCAATGTAGTCAACGGAAAGCCGATTGTTGTTAAACTGCATCCCAAAAATTAAAACATATCCTGCTTGTGATAACCCAAGTGGACCATTGATCCAACCTTCCACTTCTGTTTTGGGGATTATTAGAATTTGTTTATGTTTACAAAGCCCCCCCAAGACAATCACATTATTTCCTAGGTACATGTTAAGGTTACATGTGCACCTTCCCTGCCAGCATTTTGCCATACGAGAGGCACACATAACTGAGATGGGTTAAGTCTTCACAGTCAGCAGCGTCAAATGCTCTGTGAATGCGAGAATAATGATAGGATGCTATAGAGGTCAGATGAAGGTCAACTGGCATCCACGGTGATGTCCTGCACTGTGGTTGAGGTTGGCTCGGTGCATGTGACATGCAATGAACCATCGCTGAAAAGAAGGGACCATTATGTACAAGACCAACATAGATTGGTCCGCCCACCAACTTATATGACTGGACAATCTCACTGACTGGACTAGCCATGGGGATCCAGTCAACAAAGTTGCTCACCCCTATATATTATAAGTGAAAACTCCGTTCTCAACTGATTTAGCCTATTGCAAATCATTGATGTCGAAATATGTAGTGTGTGAATAGTTTATATAACATCTGCAGTCGATTAAAAAAAATGCCTATTTTTGTTCAAATCATTGAAAGAATTGACTTTAGTCATTAGATCTGGTAAGGCTCAAAATCGTGGATATCCAAAATGGTAAAAACTTTGCGGGTCAAGGCCAATCATGGGCATAATTTCCATCCTCTTGCTGATCACATGACAAAGTTATGAAATTTCACCAAGAGTGAAATTCAAGAATTTTCCACGGTTTTCCATTTTTTTTTACTTCATTTAATGTTTGACCAAACAAACAAAGTAATTTAATAGTTTGTCTGATGATTTCACAAAACAACTACATATAAAAGTTGCATAAACGAGCTTGCATGCTGCAGTGGATACTAGGTATGTTTGATTTTTCACAAAATGAATTTGAAATGAGACTAGCAAAAAAATTTAATTTAGGAGGAACCTTTAAGGCAAGTTATCAGATCTGTTGTTCTTTTGATGATTTTATCAAAAGTATTCACTGTTTTATTAAACCGATTGTGTCCATTATCGAGACCATTCACACACTGCAGACTTGACCATCAACGAACCTGATTTGCCATAGGCTAATTCAATTGAGAAGGTAGTCTTAAGAAATGTAATAGAATTATGGGACATGAAGTAACATTAGTAAAAGAACATTGAAGAGGTAGTCTTAAGAAATGTAATAGAACTATGGGGCATGAAGCAACGTTAGTAAAAGAACATTGAGGAGGTAGTCTTATGAAATGTAATAGAACTATGGGGCATGAAGCAACGTTAGTAAAAGAACATTAAGGAGGTAGTCTTAAGAAATGTAATAGAACTATGGGGCATGAAGCAACGTTAGTAAAAGAACATTGAGGAGGTAGTCTTATGAAATGTAATAGAACTATGGGGCATGAAGCAACGTTAGTAAAAGAACATTGAGGAGGTAGTCTTAAGAAATGTAATAGAACTATGGGGCATGAAGCAACGTTAGTAAAAGAACATTGAGGAGGTAGTCTTAAGAAATGTAATAGAAGTATAGGGCATGAAGCAACGTTAGTAAAAGAACATTAAGGAGGTAGTCTTAAGAAATGTAATAGAACTATGGGGCATGAAGCAACGTTAGTAAAAGAACATTGAGGAGGTAGTCTTATGAAATGTAATAGAACTATGGGGCATGAAGCAACGTTAGTAAAAGAACATTGAGGAGGTAGTCTTAAGAAATGTACTAGAACTATGGGGCATGAAGCAACGTTAGTAAAAGAACAGTGTAGATTGGATAAATGAAAAAGTACTAATTCTCACACAGAGGACGATAAATTAATAGAAAAAATTATTTACCAATTGTATACATGTGAACAATATCAATGTTTAAAACTGAATTGACATTTATCTGATAATGGTGAGTCGTATGTAGATAACTAATTGTTGAACTCTTCATAAGTCAATGGCATCCGTTTCCACTTGCCATATCTATATAACAAAATTATGGTTCATTAAAACACATTTCAGCAGACAAGATGTTAGAATACATATAGTTTATAAAATATAATATGATGTTATGATAATATTGATCAGACTCTGTACCTTAACGATTCCCTTTGGTGCCACAGGAATAAGATGGAAAAAAAATAAGGAGATAAATGTTGTACGCATGACACTCACAGAGTACAAAATACTCACCTCTTTACATGGAAGACAGCGTTTATCTGAGCTTCCCGAGGCAAGTCCTTCATAACAATCTGAAAACAGAAGTTACAACACATCTAACACAGCTAATTAAGTAGTTTTAAAAATTTCATTACTTTAGGGTTGTCAAGTTAATAATACTGTTCAAAATTTATTATGCATCTGTAATGTCCACGGTTTAACAGGATTCGTTACTCATTGCGAGTGCTCTTCAAATATGAACTCAACATAACCACGAAAATTCAGTCACTGTATTAAAACCATGCATTAGCTTTGAGTTGAACTTAAGTGCATAATTTGTAACAAATTACAATTGTAGTATAATTGTACATGTTTACAACAATGCATTTGCAGTTTTATACTGTGTAATTGACCATTGCAACCGAACCCAGCCTGGCAACAAGACTGCATGAATTCATGTAAACCCTGTTTACAAATTAGCAGTATGGGTACATGTAATCTTTTTATAAAACAATGTAGTTGTACTCAACCTATGACCTATGACCCATGACCCTCAGCACTGAAATTATAATGGACCTTCAGTGAAGTACCATACTTGTAATTGAGAATTTATGACGCTGTACAACTATAACTGACCATTGTAATTAAACCTAACCCTGAAAAACATGTTACAAAGGTAAATTCTTATGTAGCACACTATTCATTCTCAGATTCATGCCAAAAACACTTTACACTTCACTCCCTGGCCGACCTGTTCACTCCAACACCAACTCGAATTCTCTGGGAAACATTCAGCCACAACGCAATTTATGTGCAAAGACTACTCATTTATTTATATTCACCACTGTCTATTGCCAGGTGCTCATTGAACCCGCCGAGTGATCATAAACAGTTTGGAGTGAACAAAATTGCCAGCATAAGGATTTGAACCCTAGTCTTCTTGAATAATACTCCTGTTCTAACCACTATGTCATCGCATCCACATGGGAGATCCCACCTTGGCTAGGGTTTCTGGGTCTGGCTGGGCGACACTTGACTGTAGGATGTGTAGGCAGAAGTCGGTTTGCTCTGGGGCAAGGGTGAAAGTCTTCTGACACCTCACGGGCACCGGGGTGTGATGGGCTAATACGGGCAGGTAACATGACCCATCGGTACTGTTCGTCTGCAGCAAACACACAGCATACAAACATGTCATTCACCTGACGTACAGAAACATCAAACTAAGTTCTCATTGAGCCTTCATAAACTATTCATAATGCCTGCATGCGCTAAAAGTCAGCACTCTTATGGAATGTGATCAAAGTCAGCACTCTTAAGTCTTACGGACTGTGATCAGCAAAATGAACAATGTATTTTGGAAAAATAAATAGATGTAGGATACTAAGTGAAACAGCTGCTTAACTCTCTCCCCCATGAAACAGTTGCTAACCTCTCTCACCCATGAAACAGTTGCTAACCTCTTTCCACATGAAACAGCTGCTAACCTTCCTCTCCCCCATGAAACATCTGCTAATCTCTCCCTGCCATGAAACAGCTGCTAACCTCTCCCCCATGAAACAGCTGCTAACCTTCCTCTCCCCCATGAAACAGCTGCTAACCTCTCTCACCCTTGAAACAGCTGCTAATCTTCCTCTCCCCCACGAAACAGCTGCTAACCTCTCTCCCCCATGAAACAGCTGCTAACCTCTCTCACCCTTGAAACAGCTGCTAACCTTCCTCTCCCCCATGAAACAGCTGCTAAAATCTCCCCCCCATGAAACAGCTGCTAACCTCTCTCACTCATGAAACAGCTGCTAACCTTCCTCTCCCCCATGAAACAGCTGCTAACCTCTCTCACTCAAGAAACAGCTGCTAACCTTCCTCTCCCCATGAAACAGCTGCTAACCTTTCTCACTCATGAAACAGCTGCTAACCTCTCTCAACCATGAAACAGCTGCTAACCTCTCTCAACCATGAAACAGCTGCTAACCTTTCTCACTCATGAAACAGCTGCTAACCTCTCTCACCCATGAAACAGCTGTTAACCTTAATCACCCCCATGAAACAGCTGCTAACCTTAATCACCCCCATGAAACAGCTGCTAACCTTAAACGGGGGGGGGGGGCCCCCCATGAAACCTATGTCACATTCTATGTCATAACATAGCCAATTGATACAAGTTTACCAAATGGCAGTTTACACAAGTACTTTTCCCCCCCAAGTTATCAAGCAATTCTGCATTGCATGACAACGTGCAACAATCATTCTGGGGAAATTCATAAGAGTAACATGTCTCAATACTGTGATCTAGATTTTGAATTATGTTACTCATTAAAGGATGAAGAATGCATGTTCCACGTACACTCTTGTGCCTAATATAACTCAATCAGCACCTTGAAAAGTTGCCACCACCACTGTTGGAGATGTGACAATTGTGATGAAAGGTCACACTGGGTTCACTGTTGCCGGTCACTAATGAGCCACTGTTTCAAAAGTCACAATAACTGTTACATCATGCAGAACCAGTCCCGATAAAATTGTTCCAAAAATCGGCATCACCCATCTATCAGCCTCATGCATGTATTTGTATATTCTTGCAGTACACTACTGCCCAACAATTCGGGACAAATCCACTCACACAAACCGGAATTAATGAGAATAAATAGTGCAACTTGCCTCGATGAGAATGTCTGATGACAGACAAGCAATGTCTGTGAATGTTGCACACTGATCCAGCTCTGACTGCTCAAGACCAGACAGAATGGACGCCTGTAGCAATAACCCCACAACTAGTTTACAGTAACTATACAATATATTAAAATGATTGTACAAGCAGGCATAGGGCAAGAAAAGTTAACATAACAGAACAAATATATAGTTGATTACGAACAATTATAATACAGTTTGGCATAAAACAGCAAGATATTTTAAAAGATATCAGTTTAGTGCTATATTTATATAACTGGAAAAGTTGTGGTTTAGGCGTTTTCCTAAAATGTGTCATGGCTTACAATAATTAATAATCATAAATGAGGTGTGTGTCGGTCACAAGATAAATATTGTTCACTCCGAGGATGAGATTCTAAGCATGATGTAGCCCAACCAAAGTATTTGTTTGTTTAAAAAAATAGATAATATAGTAGTAGTGGTATTTTTTTATCGCATATTTATACCACATATTTTTTAAAGATGAATATGATAATTGCTTATAATAAGAATAATTAGTTTTATGCTGCTAAAACAATCTCTTTAACACTGGCTGATCCTTTTATCTACATCGTGTTAGAATACTGACACCCCTTTGTCTTCAAATTCATAATTTCATTACAAGTTTCGTAAAAGTAATAACTTCATTATTTTGAAACAAAGCACAACTTTTACAGACTAAAAATACCATAGTTTTACATTAATTAATCTTTGTTACATTAACATAATTTTATTGTGAAATGCAAAACGGATGATAATATTGCTGAAACTCTTGTGTATAATTCCATTAAAATTCCAATCTGATGAATTGATTCATTAGTCTATGCAGATATATTTATCACAGCAAGCGTTCTTCATGTTACCTGTTTAGCAGCTCCGACAGCGATAACTTCATCTGGAGCAATACTTGAGAGAAGCTCTGCTCCAGAGAAATACTCAGCTAACTGTTGTTGTAGACTCGGCACTTTGGTGCAGCCACCGCACAGGATGACCTGAATCACCAAATTCAACATCATAACAAGACACCCTCTGGTTTCGAAGCACTGCTGAGCGTGGGGTTACCAACGATTTCAGCACTATAGAAGATTTCCATATTGTATGGTACAACGTTTACCCAGAATGGCATGTTATTAATTGCAAGATGGGAATACGTTGAATGTTCACAAGATTTAAGAAAATTGTAAATGCATTTGGATAATACACTTGATTGTTTGTCAACAAATGCAGTTTTATTAGAAACAGATCATTTTTGGTAGCCTCTAATGCAATGCAATAAACAAGCATTTCAAATGAAACAATACAGATTGCGTTGCAAGTGTATTTAATTAATATTGTTAGTATTGTAGTGAAATTAGTTAATAATTAGTACTACACATACTTGACATGATAACAATTAAAACATGATTCACCAAGTTAATTCCAGTGAAACACGGCAAGTCAATAGAATTTTTTTATTTACATAGTATTAGTTAGTGCAATTTTTTCTGCCAAAACTGTACAGTGGGTTTTACTGAGTAAAAAATACTTTTTTCTTTGAACAAATATTGGCAAACTGAGAATCAATGCCATCTTTTATTTAACAAATATATCATTATAATTCTTACAGTACCAAATTCCGTACTCTATTACATTACCTGGCAGAAAACATAAAACAATTGTTTTTATTTGTTGGTAACTTCCAAAATAGATACTTATATTTTGGCAACAAAATGTAACTTTCAAACTGTTTTGATTATTTTGATTATTTGATTATTTTTATAATGTGTTCTGCCATTTGTGTAGAGAAGAACAAACTGAATATAACACTCGAAACTTTATTTGGCTAGCATAATTACTTCCAGAGATATCCTTCAAAATGTGAAAAAGATGGGTTTGAGAAAACACCTGTCAACAATAAAAACAATTATTACATGAAAGAGATATGCTTTCCCCATGCATAAAAGTCAATCAGAATATAGTGGGGGGGGAAATGCACTTTCACCTGCCCTGTCTTCCCTTAAAAGCAAAACATGTTTTCATATATTTTTAAATATGTCATGATGTTGTCTTCATATATGGCTAGAAGACTTGCCTGTCTTCTGGTTATTATTATTTTCACATAATTGTAACGTGACAAATAAATAAGTAAATATCTGACCTTCTGAATATCATCTTTTGTGAGTCCTGCCTGCTTCAACACGCCCTCTAGTGGTTCGAGACACTGCTGCAGAAAGCCGCTACACATCGACTGGAAGCGCCCCCTGTTCGCATAGATAACTACATCATTACAATCGTGCAGCTTATAATGACATGCGGGACTGGTCTGTGTTGTGTGTTCAATGCAGTGCATTTGGATAATATACTTGATTGTTTTTCAACAAATGCAGTTTTATTAGACAGATTCTAACATGGAAGAAAATTCCTTCTTAAAAAATAGCTTTCCTCCAGAAGATTGGCTGAGAAAAATCGATGGATCTTGTAAAATGTGAGATATCTGTGTTATATATGCCATCTAAACATACATAAACTTGTAATTTTATCTTAGACTGCACAATGCATTGTTAACAGTTTCCTTCATTGATTGTTTGTGTTTTGTTCATTGTAAAATTACTGTATTACATGTTAGGATGTCTATAGAACAAATACACAAATCTGATATAATATGAAATATAATTTACAACTGTATGGTTTCAAGAATCGTACAGAATGGAGGAAGTTGATTTCTTGCCACACTGACAGGAGTTCTAGTTACTTGAATTCCTAACTGGAGTAGGGTGGTGGTGCAGAACATACAACTTATAACCCAGTTTCTTCCTTCTCCCTCTCCCTCTCTCTCTCAGAAGCAGACATAGACTGACTTTAGGGGACACGTCTTGTCTAAAAGAGACAGTTAGTGTACCACAGACTGGTAGGAATGGCACTACAGCCTGGCAATCACAGTTAGTGTACCACAGACTGGTAGGAATGGCACTACAGCCTGGCGACCTCAGTTAGTGTACCACAGACTGGTAGGAATGGCACTACAGCCTGGCGATCACAGTTAGTGTACCACAGACTGGTAGGAATGGCACTACAGCCTGGCAACCACAGTTAGTGTACCACAGACTGGTAGGAATGGCACTACAGCATGGCGACCACAGTTAGTGTACCACAGACTGGTAGGAATGGCACTACAGCCTGGCGACCAAGTCTTCAATTAGCCTTACAGATTTAATCCACTTTTGTTGCAAAATACATAAATCATGCCACTTGGATGTTTCCAAATGATCGCAGTGTCTCCACTTTAGCCTTGTACCCTCATACCTGGCGACAGTTGCCTGGAAGTCGATGCCATCACACAAAGAGTCGACAGAGACCTGGGCCGTTTCCCGCGTCGACAGTATATGTTTGCACATCTCTGCACCATTGTGAAGCTTCGCGAATGCACGTTTGTTGCTACGACAATCAACCTTCCACCGCCTGTAGTCAAATGCAAAAGATGCTACAAGATTCACATGTGCATGTACACCAGGGCAAACATGCATCATTTTTGGTTGAAATCCGTATTTTTTATTTTAATTTCTGTACAAAGCCATATAAATCCGTATCACATAATATGCCTAGAGCATTCCTATTCCGATCAAGTGCTGCCATCTGCTAGGTTTTTGCTGGAAATCTGCCTAGCATCAGAAGTATTTGCTCTTTGACCGCTATAAGTTTTTAACGTGATTTTATGATTGCATGATAAACACAGGAAAAGAAGTATTTTATCACGACGCTTCTATTAGAAACAAATCCATATTACAATGGGATATGGCCATACTATTCCCAAACAATCAATAGTTTATTTTAAATCTCTGCTTTGTTCCCCTATGAATCCATAATACCATAAATGTATGGATATTTAACAAATAACATAAAATAAATTTGTGCAATTCATGTCAGCAACATTTCATACAGTCATCTTATACATCTTATACATCTTATACAAACCTTTGAAACTCCGAAGCAAAGTGCTCTGCAAGAATCTTGTCAATCACACTGCCACCCGTCGTTGTATCACAGCGAGATGATGCGACGCGATACATGCCACCGCAGACAGCGATGACGCACAGCTCCAGCGATGTGCCCCCAAGCTTGTAAATAAGCACGTTGCTGTGGAACAAACCATGACGTTCAGCAGGGTAAAATCAGGCCTTAGACATCCAACACAGGACAGGCATGGTGTGTATAACAGGTGAACTTGGCAGACTGTAGTGGTTTGGGAACTTTGGGCATGTTACATGTAAGCAGGAAGGTAATGCAACAAAGAAGGTGTGGAGGTTACTGATGGGTGGCAAATTAAGCAGGGGAAGACAAAGGATAAGAACAAGGGCTAAAGTGGAAGTAGCAGAAGCGATAGAGGAAGACGTGATGGCAGATGAAGATCCGAGCGGCCATTCCCAATAAGGAATAAGTAGATGAGACATTAAATACATGGATTTCCTAACGACAAGAGAAGTCGAGTTTCGTCATACCATGATTCGTCTGTGTCTTTCTGTCCTATGTCGTAGGCGAGGGCAGCTGCCACTGGCTCGCTGATCATTCTCAAGACATTGAAGCCTCCCGCCTGAGCTCCTCGCCTACCAAACAAAGCACGCTACCGCTAGGTCGCACCATCTACATACTGAACCTTGCTATTTTGGGTTGTGTTGTTTGTACCTGCTGAATGTACTACTTTGTGAGTACACAAGTTTTTTTTTTATAATACAAGTGCACAAATACTCAGGCAGAAAGAATCTCGGTTTTTGTAAGAATTTCCTTTTCAAATGGATTGTGTTATTTATACCTGCTGAATGTACTACTTTGTGAGTACACAAGTTGTGTTGTACACAAGTTTTTTTTGTATAATACAAGTGCACAAATACTCAGGCAGAAAGAATCTCGGTTTTTGTAAGAATTTCCTTTTCAAATCAGGCAAGTTAATGTGGGGATTCAATAATTTCTTACATTGTAATTACAGTTTAATGCTAGAGGTGACCACGGGGCCGGTCATTGCAAAACGCATTCCAGTCGAATTTGGTCTGATTGTGTCACTCTGTAGTAAAAATTTTCCTTTATCTGGTGGCAGGGTGAAATTTAACATTTTTCTTTCTTTTTTGATGAAATAAAAATAGTAACATCCCCACTATAAGATCACATGCTGCACTTTTTACCATTAAATTATAGTGAAGAGTCTATTTAGCAACATACATTAATATTTGTACGATAATCATTAGTGATATTATGATTTTTTATAAGCACCTTTATGAATAGCTACACTCTTAGGGTTAACTTTGTTAATTTGAACTTCTATAACTGGAATACCCACAAGAGCCCAGTCCCACCACGATGTGTGGCCCTGGGTATGTATGACTTAACCTGAACACATGGATAACTTTAAGTGTGTCCCCAGTTCAACTTCAAGTTAACAAAGTTGTACTGTACATCAAAATTACATCACCTCAAGAAATTTGAATTACCAATTGCTGGGTATTTATGTTTACATGCAGTAAAACTGCCAGTAAAATAATGATTTTAAATCGTACTAGATTCCATCCTGTGTATTCATGCTAGAAAAAAATTAAATAGAAAAAAAACACATATAAACAGAGACTGTTTGCAGTATGAATTGAGGATGTTGTACCTGATGATGCGACGCTGCTGCTCATTGAAGTGAATTGGAACCGTGACGACAGCGTCATGGGACTCGGCCGCTCCACCGTGACTTTCAGCCGTCTCTAGGAACCGCATAAACAATTTCATACAATAATATATCAAGATATTTACTTTACGAATGTCTATGACTTGTCATCATTGCTACCAGAACAGCATTATGCATTGAAAAACTGCCTACTACTAGTTTCTGTGACTTAAAAAATTTCTGGAACATTCTCAATGCAATTTCATCCAATCTGATTCACATGCAAAACTCCCAGACTATAACACAAATTTGCATCTATCTTATGTCCTACCTCTGCTCTGACTTACCCATCATTTTTTTGTAGATAAAGGCAACAATTTCAAGTGGTGTAAACGGTGTCAGCCGTTCTTTATATTCGACCTGGTACACCACTTCTCCACCTTTTTCCACCATCTGCCAACAGTGAGAACATCTAGAAAACCACCCATTTCACAGCACCCTCTTTAACAACTAGACTGTCTTCGGTAACCCTAACCCAGGAAGTATTTGTATGTTAAATTGTTAGCCATCATTGCATCCAAGAGAAACACATGTAGATTTTAGTTTGCATGACTTGTCAGCACGTAAAGAATGGAAGATATCCCTATAAAGGGTAAAAAAGGATAAAGTTCTTTGGTTGAAGGGACTACAGCGTCGGGATCAAAGTTCTTTGGTTGAAGGGACTATTGGGATAAAGTTAATTGGCTGAAGGGGATTGGTTGAAGAGGCTACAGGGATAAAGTTCATTGGTTGAAGGGGATTACTGGGATAACGTTCTTTGGTTGAAGGGACTATTGGGATAGTGTTCTTTGGTTGAAGGGGATATGGGGATAAAGTTCTTTGGTTGAAGGGACTACTGGGATAGTGTTCTTTGGTTGAAGGGGATATGGGGATAAAGTTATTTGGTTGAAGGGACTACTGGGATAGTGTTCTTTGGTTGAAGGGGCTATATGGATAAAGTTCTTTGGTTGAAGGGACTACTGGGATAGTGTTCTTTGGTTGAAGGGGCTACTGGGATAGTGTTCTTTGGTTGAAGGGACTACTGGGATAGTGTTCTTTGGTTGAAGGGACTACTGGGATAGTGTTCTTTGATTGAAGGGGCTACAGGGATAGTGTTCTTTGGTTGAAGGGGCTACAGGGATAAAGTTCATTGGTTGAAGGGACTACTGGGATAATGTTCTTTGGTTGAGGGGACTACTGTGATAGTGTTCTTTGATTGAAGGGGCTACAGGGATAAAGTTCATTGGTTGAAGGGAATACTTTGGTTGAACGGGCTACAGGGATGTTCTTTGGTTGAAGGGGCTACAGGGATAAAGTTCATTGGTTGAAGGGACTACTGGGAAAAGTTATCTGGTTGAAGGGACAATAGGGACAATGTTCTTTGGTTGAAGGGACTACTGGGATAAAGTTCTTTGGTTGAAGGGAATACTGGGATAAAGTTCATTGGTTGAAGGAACTACTGGGATAAAGTTCATTGGTTGAAGGGACTACTGGGATAGTGTTCTTTGGTTGAGGGGACTACTGAGATAATGTTCTTTGGTTGAAGGGGCTGCAGGGTTAAGGATCATTGGTTGAAGGGACTACTGGGATAAAGTTATTTGGTTGAAGGGGCTACAGGGATAAAGTTCATTGTTGAAGGGACTACATGGATAATGTTCCTTGGTTGAAGGGACTACTGGGATAAAGTTCTCTGGCTGAAGGGACTACAGGGATAATATTCTTTGGTTGAAGAGACTATTGGGATAAAGTTCTTTGGTTGAAGGGATTTCAGGGATAATGTTCTTTGGTTAAAGGGACTACTGAGATAATGTTCTTTGGTTGAAGGGGCTGCAGGGTTAAGGTTCATTGGTTGAAGGGACTACTGGGATAAAGTTATTTGGTTGAAGGGACTACAGGGATAAAGTTCCTTGGTTGAAGGGACTATTGGGATAATGTTCTTTGGTTTATGGGACTACTGGGATAAAGTTCATTAGTTAAAGGGGCAACTGGGGTAAAGTTCATTGGTTGAAGGGTCAACTGCAATAAAATTCAATTCCACTTGAGTTTGGGGTTTAACAAGATATGACAATACAATAACACACATCATAATATACATTAACATGCATATTTCTACACAGGTACAGCATGGTGTCTATACTGGTGTGTATTTTAGGAGGCAAAGTAAACTTATGACATTTGTCATTTATGGGGCAGCATACCCTGACTGGACTGTCCTTTGCATACTTCACCAGCTCCGCCCATGGTTGCCCTAGCACGTCTTTCACGTTACGCACAGTGTTTGCTGAATTGCGAATGATGCCCTGCTTCGCTGCAAGTCCTGCCACCTGGTAAGAGATAAGTGAATATGTAGATGTACTAACATTGGTAGTGACATCTGCCTATCCTAAATGTTGAATACTAAATCATATTTAATGGTGTTTTTCAAAGATAAACACAGTTTCTAGTATTTTTATCAAATGTATCTGAGAATACTATGTACAGAAAAGAACAAAATGTTGACAGCCGATGTCAGCGCTTCAAACGGGAACCCTGAAAGAAACCACGATCTATCTGAGCTGGACAAAATGCGCACCAACAGCGATCGATTTGGAAAAGGACATATCAGAGGCATAACATTCAGTACATTTGGTTTTGCTTGCTTGATAATTTGTTCTGCATGAAATATGAGGTGTAAGCTATCTAAATATTTGTTTTTGCATCTACTAAAAAACTAAATACTTACTCTATGTTTTGTGTTTGCATGACTGCCCACATCTCTGGGTATATTTAATATATTATCAATAATATCAACAACAACAACATGTGCAGAGATCACTAATTTATTTTAAAATCTGTAATGTAACAAAACAAGGTACTGAGTCTGTCCCACATTTCATGGTCATGCCACTACTGTTTGACTGATCGGAAGATGACACAATCTTTTACATTCCACCATTTTGAAAGAGCAAGCTGGAAGTCAGATTCCCCAAGCTTCCCACCTTCAGTCATCACCCGCATGAGCTGGTCACAGTGCTCTGTCATTAGTCGGTTTCTCAGGGATGATGCCACACGGTTTTGGGCACTGAACGACCTTTCACAGTCTGCTGTGTGAATTGGGTGTGACAGTGCCATTGCTGCCAAGGCAACCATGTTGGGAAACTCCTGCTGATGATATTGCACAAGGAGGGCCCACAGCGAGGCCATGCGGCGACGGGGGTACTGCTGAACCCGGACAACTTCTTCCACTCCTCCCTTGTTAACCACTGGTGGAGACATGTAATGAGTCACCTCTTTTGTCTTCCTGCCTTCACGAGTGTGGGCCTGCTCCTCAACAAAATGTGAAAGCCGGACTTCCAGCGAATCATTTCCCCATACTTAATAAATTGCAACAAAAAGATGTTCATAATGTTGTTATTTTATGTCTTGGTTGTTTCATTAATATATGGTTTACATCCTCTAGACGTAGTTACCTGTAGTGCAACAATGTGATCTCTGCATCAGGTTTCTTGTTAGGGTACTAGTGCAGAATTTTGTTTCACACCTGTCGACATGTTATTGGTCTTCCCCTCCGCCCTGCCAACATGGCACCACATCACCCCCTCCCTGGGGTCGTAACGGAGCCATGGGTACAGTGTCAGCCATCTGGTTTGAAATGACTAAACAAAAACAGGCTGTGTCTTGTCAACAGCAATGCTTCGGTTGTCGACGTCCCCAATGTCACCAGTCTCAACACTCTCGGGCACGTTGTCAGTTTTCGTAATAGCTTCAGCAACAACAGTCTCAGCTATTGCCTCTCTTTAGCCCACCTGACTAAGGTACCTTGTGAAAGTAGGGGAACTGGTCTTTTTTGGTCAGCATGTGGCTCAATGAGCAACAAATTAGGGGTGGACTATATGTTCACCCTAGCGGACAAATGATATGCCACCCTAGCAGATGACGTACCATCCATCACCGCGCAATACAATTCTCTGCCGCGACTCTGGATAAAATATTAATCGTGCGGTACCAAAATCGCAATGTACGTGTTTGCAGTCGAACACCGTCTTTAATTTTCTCAGATAAAACGTTGGTATTAGATATATATATATATGTATGCGTCACGAGGGCACACGCTGCAAAAAACAATGCTCCATTTTAAAATATGACGCCTCAATGACACAAGACCGCTGCCTAGATCGATCCCTGCATCAATCAAAATACTTTGCCTTCTCATCTCACCTGCCATTTTGTACCCGATGACTGTGTCAAAATGTAAACGATAGTTCCGTCATCAACGCATGTGCAATTTTGTACATGATAACTGTGCAATAATGTAAACAATTAGTCCCATCATAACAACATGCCTGCACAATTATGAAATCGTAATTGCACCCCTGTATTGGAGCATATTGAATGCATGCGTACTAAATTCCATAAATGTGAAGGTGTAAGCTTCTAGAGGACTAGGCAGCTAGCAGGGAACAAACTATATGGACATCAATATATGTTAAATTCAGTGACTGTTCATGCTGCTGATACGCTTCAATGAAATGTAGTTTTGAGAAAAAACCAACAGTACCGATGTGAGCACCAAGGTGTGATGTGGTTACATATGGGGAGTACACAAATTAATAAGCCCTCTAATTCTAATACCAAGTGGTATTGCCTAAATCCTGACCTTGTCGTGGTCTGTGAATGCCACCATGGCTGGAGTGACTCGATCGCCGGCATCGTTGGCGACAACTTCTGTCTTGCCTTCCTGCAAACACCATGTCCATACATAGATAACGGTATATTTTCTTACAGTATTTTATGACTGCCCAAAGCGATTTATACTTCACTCTGGCAGACCTGTTTCTATCAAGTGCCAACAGGCCCAACACCATTTCAATTTCTCTGCGAAGTTTCAGCCATACTGCGATAACTGCATAAAAGCTATTCGTTCACTTAATTCCACCAGTGTCTAGAGGGAGGTACAGCTAGGTGATGTAGGGTACAGGAAATTGCTCAGGATTTGAATGACAGCAAGCAGATTTGAACCTTGGCCCTGGGGGTTGACAGTCTGGTGTTATAACTACTACATTACTGCACTCAGTTGAAAAAACAACAACACCTGTTGATGCTCTTCAACTTCTCGACATTCCAACTGAACGATACTTGTCATCCACTGAACCCCACAAACAAACGAGAGCCAACACCGAGAAATTACGATAATTTCAAATTAACAAGGAATTCATGTTACAAGTTTTCGTTTTATTCAACAACAGTTGTATGTACAGTGGAACTGCTTATCCGAGGATACTGTGAACTTTAATTCCATCGACTTTTTCAAGAGCAAGACATCAAGTTGATAGGTGAACCCCTATGCCAACTTAGCCTATGGCTATGTCCCCTGCCTCTATGTTATAACTCCTCGTGAGACTTTCTGAGAAACTAAAGAACTACATGCCCCAGTCCACTTTTCTTGAATCTTAGACCGCAGTTATAGATCCCCCAATTACAACACATAGTATATACAGGACTGGGCATCCTGTAGGGTGCTAGACGTCTTCATAGATGTAGTCTTCAGTTTGCTTACTCCAAACAGCCCCTTCTTGGGCTAACATAGGAGTGTGGTGCTTGGTGCACATAAAAAAGATGCATATAAATGCGGGAAATAATCAATTTAAAAAAAAATAGTGCAATTAAAAAGTGGATTAAAATCAGATATCCTCCTTATAGACGAATGAGGTGAGCTGGAGGAGCAAGATACACGGTGCTCACAGCTAGTTGGAAGGGGTGAATGGAGAGGAGCCCTATTATAGGAGAGAAAGAGTATGCATATATGTTGATGTGTTTGCATTTATATATATTTATCAGTATCGCTGTTTCATTTGTGGTAGGCAGAATCGTCCGCCCCACTATTGAGCTAGGGGCGGAAATCCCGTCCGTCAAAAGTGTATGCGCAGATTTTGGCTTTCCGCAGCCAAATGGCTACGGAACTAATAACTTAAGTTTTAAAACTGATACGCACTAACTGTTTCATATGTGTATTCCGTAACATACAACCGACACTTGGGCGTCAAGAAGCAGAAGAAATGTGTTCCAAATAATTATTTATGAGTACATTTATCGGTCACATAGAAAAGATTTCATAAATAGCCGCCATATTGTGCACGCCATGTCGCCTTTGGGTCACATGGTCTAACGCGATTTCGTGTAGAATGAGGCCAGAGTGAATCCTCATACAATCTTTTTCTATCTGGCTGTTGCTGTAGTAGGGCGAAGATCTCGTTCATCAAAAGCGTAAGTATTTTCATGAAACGTGAAACCTTACAAAAACGTCTTTCGTGTATGTATGCATTCTTATATGTATATCACTAAAGTTACCTGACAATAACCATGTAAAAGTGTGAAATTATTACCTTTTTGTCAGAACGCATGTGCTTGTCAAAGTTTGTATATAACCGGATGTTGTGTGAGCGAGATTACCGCACGGGATTCTCGTACGTCAACAAAAGGTCAAGCTAAGGCCAAGTATATGGATTCTTTGTGAAAGTATCCATAAATTACAAATTGATAGCTCATTAGAAAACCGCTTTATAGAAAAAATTTCTTCATCCTCTGAAAAACAGCAGAGGTAAAAGTGACTGTTTCTTCAACTGTGTGTGAATACTTTATGTAACACATGTAGTATACGTAATAAAAAAATGCTTGTTCATATGACTTAAATAGTTAACTAATTTAATATTGTATTTCATTATTTAACAAACGTGCTAGCATGTTGCAGGGGATACTGAGTATTTTTTATTCTTCGCAAAATTTATTTTAAATGAGACTAGTAAAAAAATCTAATTGATTAAGCACCTCGAACTTAATTTAAATTTTTTTTTTTCAGATGTCGTCAACTAAGTTAGGGTAAAAGAAGAACGGGCCGGTCATGTATTTGCTTTTAGATAGTGTGCATTATGGTTTTAACTGCTTATCCTATATTTAGATAGAATGCCCATTTGAAGCTGTCCAATGAGGAGCGAGCGAACTACAAAGAAGTTCCCGGCCATTACAGAAATTCTTTCCAAGTCAAAGCAACTTATTTTATTAATGGCTTCATCTCTCGGCTGGACTGCCCGGTCCCGAGGACATCTTCGACATACCCGGCTTTATCTGCTTACCGTAAGAACGAGGCAGTGGCACATGTGGACTGTGTCAACCGCTACATGGGAATGATTGCACTTTGTTGTTGAAGTGCCACAAAAAAATTACATTATAGGTGTGTCGTTACATCATTGATTGTTACATAAGGAGTTGGCAGTGCATATTAACATAATAAATATATATATATATATATATAATGTATAACGAAGTAGGCTTTTGAGTCTTTTGAAGTGCGGTGGAACCAGTAAGCAGCCTTATGGCGAATATAAATTGTTGTGCATTGAAGTACTAAATAGCCGGTCACGTGGGTTGACTCCTGGTCAAGCTTATGTAGACAACATAATGAAAACAGTGTGTCAAAATAATAATAATAACTTTATTTAATATATTTTACAACTACCACAAAAATCGAATACCCTAACTAAAACTAACTACGACATCGTTTCTTCGACATTTTCTTCTTTCCTACTCGGCGACAGCTGCAAATAAAAAGCAAAAATTGAGTTCGACACAATTACAGTAATGGAAGATTCAATAATAATTATAGTGTACTAATCCAACATACGTTCGTTCTGTCCTCAGCGTTTACCATTTTTATATCCACCATTTTTATCTTTATTATATCTATTCAATAAAGTCAATTCTTTCGATTATTTGAAGTAGGCATTTTTTTATTATATGTACTGCATAAGTTGTTACTGCAGATGCAGTTACAACTTTTGGAAATGTTTTATTTTCCTAAACAAATGCAACAAAATATGTGAGTGATTAATTAAATTTAATATGATCCTTATTTAATTAATTCATTACACCATATATACTGTCCTGGCATGTTGTCCAGAGTCCTGGGACTATGTAGGTATTAGGTAGCATCTGAGGGCTCCAGATGTGGAGGACTAACTGACCATTGATTGCAATGGCTAACAGTGACTCAAATGCTTCATAACAAAGAACTCAATACTCAGTATACCCGTACTCATAATCAGCTTTTAGCAATGTACTCATACAAATGTACTCGGCCCCAGATGTGATATATATTACACACATATATATATATATATATATCATAAGCACAGTGCGCTACAAATGTGTTTAATTTGAATGGAGTTTCAAACATTCAACTTACATACATGTGCATGTGCTTTTCAAATGTATGCACGTGTAATTTTTTATAAATTGGCAATTTTTTCAGATTGTATAACCTCATTCATACAAAATAAAAACAATGTTGTATATAAACAGTAAATAGGGCCTACCTCCACTCCCTTCAATTCGAACTTTTCCTTGATGTCCGACATCAAACTAATCAAAGGCACGATAACTAGTGAATAGTGAAGTTTGTCTTGATCTAATATGTCCATAATTAGAGGCGCAAGAATGAAAAGATCACTTTTTCCAAATCCAGTCGGCAACACAGCTAATGTGTGCTCGCCATTTGCGATGTTTAAGAGCACCTCTATCTGTTCGTCCTTCAACGCATACGTGAACTCTTTACACTTTTGGACAAGGCTGCATGCCAACAGCACGTCAGTCCTATTAAAAGCCAGAAGTACCGCACAGAAATAATGTATTATGTTGTCTGGCCTCATTCTTCACGCGGCCGCCGCTACCCCACACAAGATCGCGTTAGACCATGTGACCCAAAGGCAACATCACGTGCACAGTATGGCAGCTAATTGTGAAATGTTTTCTGTCACCGATAAAAGTACTCATAAGTAATTATTTGGAGCACATTTCTTCAGTTTCTTGACGCCCAATTGTCGGTTGTATGTCACAGAATACACATGTGAAACGGTTAGTGCGTATCGGCTTTAAAACTTAAGTTATTAGTTCCGTAGCCATTTGGCTACGGAAAGCCCAAATCGGCGAGTTAGCAAATGCCGGTGAGCAACTCTGCCCCTAGGCTAGCTCAAGAGTGGGGCGGATGACTCTGCCTACATTAATCATCCCCGTGTAAACTACTAATTTACTAACGGGTGTTTTATTTATATCTGTGCTGCTGGCCCACTCTGGCCTCATTCTACACGAAATCGCGTTTGACCATGTGACCCAAAGGCAACATCACGTGCACAATATCGCGGCTAATTGTGAAATGTTTCTTCAGTTTCTTGTTGCTCAAGACAATGTATGTCACGCAATACACATGTGAAACGGTTAGTGCGTATCGGTTTTAAAACTTAAGTTATTAGTTCCGTAGCCATTTGGCTACGGAAAGCCCAAATCGGCGCTTACAATAATCCCGGCAAGGAACTACGCCCCAGAGACCAAGAGTGGGGCGGACGACCATGCCTATTGCGCTTGCTACGAATAGGACATGTCGGCATGGCAATGCCAGTGCAATGCAGCATAGAATCCATACAGGTTACCGACCGACGATAAATACTATATTTTACTCGATGTGTATTACTAAATAAAATAAAGCGTGTGTTGCTCTTAAGAAATTGGCAACTTTGTGAAACAACTCGTACTTTGCAAACGGCTAAACACGCATTTGTCGAACCAAAGTGAACCCCGAAGGCGGCTGACATGTTGAATACCGTCTGGACTCTCGTGTATTCCCGAGTAGCACGAGACCAGACTAACCAATCAGAATGCGCCAACTCTCCTTTAGTTGGCTTCGTTACACGTCCGCATTTCGAAAAGTAGAAGTGTTGCTGTTACTATCCTCCTAAGCAGCGTAACTAGAAAAGCGACGTTACCTTTTTCGTTAGTTAGTGTTAAACCAGCATGTGAATTAACTGTATCAATCATAATTGCAAGAGACGATCATACAGAAATACCGGTTTGCGACGCTCCTTGATTCAGAAACGTGCTTCCTGCCGAGACTCAGACAGGCGTAGTCGAGTAGCAGACGATAACATCCTTCAAATCGTGAAAATGGGCAGACATCAAGAGCTGAATTTACAGATTGTCATTGCAGCGCTGACAGTTTGCTGCGTGATCATGCTGGTTCAGGGGAAAAAGTTGCAGTCTGCAACTGAAGAGAATTGTGAAGGTAACCTAGAAATTAAGAAGTTATACTAGCCTACCACTTGTACTGGCTGGTTGATGGAGTTGATCACTTGATTAGGCATGTCTTATTTTTTTCCCCAAAAAAATTTAAAAAATGCACAACTTAACCACGTTTGTTACTTAACCTGATAAGCCCGGCTGAATTTCTGGGGGAGTTGATTTTGTTTCAACCCATGGGGTTATGACATGCACTGTAACATGTAAACTCTTCATCAAAACCCTTACAATAACAATTATATACATATTCTGATTCACAGAATATTTATCTTACCAATGCCCACTATCAATGTTATGATTAACTGTGGCTAATTAGCATATAATTAGCATATGTAAACAATCGCAAAATGAAATACGAAATCTAGTTTTATTTTATCACTCATGGACAAATGAAAGCACAAAATGAGGCAAGTTTGGTACTACAAGATAGGCCTACATGTCCTCTATGAGCAGCAAGAGAAATTGTAATCAGGGCTGGGGTCAATTCCTTTCAATCAATTCCAATTCCGCTCCAATTCCTTTTCATTCAATTCCAATTCGGGTTTTTTTGCAATTCTTTTTAGTAATTCCAATTCCTTTAAAAATCGGTCAATTCCAATTCCCGCTCCAATTCCACATAACGACAAAAGTCAACAATGAAAGATTAATGTGCATGTAGCATGTCATTATTCTTTGCATAATCATTATGACTATCATAAGTTTCAGAAAATTTTCAAAGACACGACTTTACAGGGGACATATTGACCGACCTGTACACTATGACTGTTGCACACTGTTCTGATGATGCATGTTAGGCAACACATATTTATACTGGCAAGTGGGAAACCATTTTCACACATTTGGCTACAGCTAGCTTGCCTATGCTTTGTAGTGTTGGTCAGTGGTCATTGATCTCTGATTAGTAATCAGTGATTACTGATTGATCAACCGCATGGCTGTAGCCTGCCAATAAGTGTCTTTTCATGGGTGTAAAAGGACTAACTTCCCAGGTCTGTAAACAGTTGAAAATATCTTTGATGTTTCTATTAAAGCCAGTCTGGAACCCTTCATTAACCCGCTGGCAAGTGGCAACATAAAGAAATCATAAGATACTGGCATGAATGACAGGATTTCAGTTTTCAGATCCTCAATGCATGAGTTGATAGCATTATTATACACAGGCTAGAAAAATATTGGTTGATGTCACAAAAAAATCAGATGCTCAATTCCTTTCAATTCCAATTCCTTTTGTTCAAAATTTTACAATTCCAATTCTGCTCCAATTCCAGATTTGGAATAGAATTGATTAATTCCAATTCCTTTGGAATTGACCCAAGCCCTGATTGTAATAATATCTGCATTTACCTGTGAAATATTACAATTAGCATGCAAGTACTATGATTTTGGTTGATCGCATATATGCATATAAAGCACACAAAACTGTTCACAAAATGCATAATAATGAATGTTTCATAGGTACATGTAATCTACTGACATATATATATATATATCAGAGCACACCATGTGTTGTAATATAATAACTTATGGAGAGAAAAAATAATTCAAGGAATATAAATGCAGTAATTCTGCAAATGCGAGTCAAATGTTACCTCAAAATACAATGAATACAGTAACAACACATCATTGGCACGTCGCTGTCTTGTCCGCTACTAATGTCATTTACATCCGAATTACCGGATGTAACACCCAACAGATGCAACGCCCGCTCATAGTCATCATAACCATGAATCGCAAAACGTTGATAAGATATCGCTCACTTTAAAAAAAATTCGCACAAATACTAATAATTGACGGATCGATTCGGGAAATGGCTCAAAACGTCCGCACATGTGTTGTTTTCATCCGGGCACCAACAGCATAACCAAAGCTAACGAAAGTGGTGCCACATGGCGATCAGTATGAACACTACACCCAACACCAAAATTTCTGTGTTCAGGATGCATCAGGTTAATATCCTGCAAGTGTAGTATCATTGTAAAGGCCAGTTAAGAAGTTCAGAAATGCAAACATTTTGACTCTGGTTTAATTCTGTGGGAAGATATTATATTTATGGCTTTCGTATTATTATTTAAAGGTCACCACCATCAAGAAAAGTGTCTGCCGATTTCAAGCCAATTTCCAAAATGCATAACTTTAAAAACATTTGTTATTAAATCCCTTATGAAAATATACCATGGTAAACCATGACATAAGGGTTGAAAAAATCATGATTTTTTCGAAAAAAATCGATTAAATCGGATTTTTTCGATTTATTTGATTTTTTCAACATTCTCAACAAATCTTATAAGAAATAATATGTAGTTCTGAAAATAAATAAATATGTGGAATATCATAATATACCCAATGGGCGGAACATTTAATTCCTAGCCTTTCTGACAATACAGATAAAAGGGTATGCCTCTCTGCCCTCTTCCCATTCAGTCAAAGTCACGCCTCGGTGATCACATAATCTGGAAAAAAAATCAATATCTTGATTTTTTCATATTGATTTAATCGATGATTTAATCAATTTGATTAAATCAACGCCAACTCTGCATGACATTACATGATAAACTGTGGTATACCATGGTTTACCTGTTTCAAAACCCCATGGACCATGGTATTTTACCATGGCTTACCTGTTTCAAAACCCCATGGACCATGGTATTTTACCATGGCTTCCCTGTTTCAAAGCACCACATATTGCCATGGCATATCATGGTATTTTACCATGGTTTACCTGTTTCAAAATACCATGGCATTTACCATGGTATATTTTCAAAAGGGATATCCAGCAGTTGTAGTATCATTGTAAAGACCACTCTTTAAGTTCAGAAATGCAAAAATGTTTACTCTAGCTTAAGGCCACACACAGCAGGTAAATGGGACAATTTTTTTATTTGTGCAAATCTTGCAATTTTTTCGGCCAAAAGTATAGAATGGGTCTTACAGAGTAAAAAATATATTGAACTTTTGTCAGTCAGATCCCCGTTTCCATGATAACAAACAAAATGTCTGCCGCTTTGAGCAAATATTGGCAAAATTGGAAACACTGCCATTCTTTATTTAACACATATATGATTATAATTCTTGCAAATCCATGTTCAGTACACATTCTACTATACAATGACCAGAGCATTTGTTAAAATGTTGTTTTTTTTTTTGTTTTTTTTTACAGTGTGGAAAAAAAACTTAATTTTTGGCAACAAATACGTGTTTATTTTTCAAACTATTGATGATTTTTAAAATGTCTCTGGTTTTGTGCAGAGTAAAGTATGCTGAATGCAACATTCTAAACCTTATTTGGATAGCATAATTACTCACAGAGATATCCTTTTTCCAAATGCAGAAAACACGTTTTTGAGAAAACGCCAGTCAAAGATTTGTTTACCATCAATACTTCTGATACTTTCAAACTATGTGTCACATAGATATTTCCTTTGGCCGGCTTATAGAAATTATTATACTGAATATAACAATGTAAACATTATGTTGCTGGCATAAGTACTTCCAGAGATATATTTCCTGCAAATGTGATATATGAACCAAACAAAATGGCCACCATTTTGAAATTTTTTTTGGTGTCATTATTAATATACAACAGAAGTTTCTTACCAGTATGGTTGATGGGGCAGGAGGCCATCTGGCCTGTATAAGCTCCTTTATTAGCAGTTTTCTACAACTTCTGTTGATTTGAGTACTTGATTTTAGCAAGTCTCTTTGGTAGGTATTTGATAGGGTTGTGTATTTACTCAAATAATGACTTGATGCACGACCTGACGGTGTTGAAGAAGTTGAAGTGTCATGTATCTGATAACATCAATCAGGATTGATAAAACAAATAGAAAGCTATGTTTCCAAATGTGTAAATTGTTCTCAGGTTACCCACGGACAGGCTATAACGCCTATAATATATATATATATATAAAAATATTAACAACATTTTTTAACCTCAGGAACAACTAAAAAACAACTAGACAGTTACAGAGTCCACAAGACAAACAAGGTTCCACAACATTCAGTCAAATCCGCCAGCCTTGCATGCTGGCCCTTCTTCCTCCTAGGCGCTTCACCTGTGCCACTGTTCTACTCCCAACTCCGCTGCTGGTCCCGGGAACCGTTGCTGGCGTCCACAGTGTCGCTAACTCGTCGTCTGCAGTGGCAACACACGGCTGCATTTCTGCCGTATCTGGCTGTTTCCCCGCGGAAAATGTCCTATTTGCACGTGCATCCCGCAGTTGCTGCACTCTCCCTTTTTCTGCCCAAAAGCATGCTTTGTGGAAAACTTTTCCTTTCAGACTCGATGATTAATTTCGTTAGACGCCATCGTTGTTTATACTCGGAAATAGCAACATCGTGCATTGTGGGAGATCACGCGTCATATGCAAATGTCCACGTCAACGCGGGTCGCAAGTACAGCGGAGCATCCCGACGGTGACGTAGAATGATGCCGAATACCAAATAAGGAGATAGTCGGTAGAATACTGCTTGCATATATGACGTTGTCCAGCGAATACGAGTCAAAGGGCGGGGATGCCGTCTAGACAGGCAGTTAGAGAGCGGAAAGGGGAATCTATCTGTACCAAACAAGATGGCGTACAGTGAATTTACGGCAGTGTTGCTAAGGTCTAAACATCGCATATTTTCGAACTTTTCAGAATCAAAACGGGATTATTACTTGATAGGGGTACACTTTGTTCACTAATAAAAGTGATTTAGAGGTATGTGATTGTTATAAAAATTTACTTTATTGATAATTAACATACAAAGCTATCGGAAAAAGGAGAAAACACATTGGTGATATTGGTGATATTCATTGGTGATGTTCGTGACACTTATAAATGATCAACTTGAAAATCGAACATGTATCTACTGTATAAGTGAAATATATATAAGATAAGATAAAATTTATTGCCATGTGTAATCATTGCAGTAATACAATAGAAACATTGGAACGTATAACGATGTTGGGTCGTACTATAACATATACATGACAATACACTCACATGCAGCAAACGGTATGAAACGAACTAACTAACATCATGCACAGTAAATGCATTCTTAAGAATAAAATCTTGACCGTGACTCCATTGGCACTTAACGATCTCACTTCGTGATTCCTGTTATATCACATAAATAAGTCCAATATAAAGTGAAAGACATAATTATCACTGTCAAGGAAAGATATGATTTAGGATTTAAAATAAAATAACTTGGGTATAAAATATATAAAATAAATAAATTAGGTATAGTCAGTGAAAGACAAGTCGGAATGTGGTAATTGTGTGTACTGCAGATGGGAAAAAATGTTCACGTTTGTTTTGATAGGGCTTGGACGGCTACGGGATAAAAACTGTTGCTGAACGTGCTGGTCCTAGTTTTGATGGACCTGAACCAGCGACTAGATGGAAGGGGCTCGAATAAATCATGGGCAGGATGGGATGGGTCCTGAGAGATGAGACCGGCTCTTCTTAACAGGCGCTGCTGACAGTGTTTGAGCTAGGATTTGAAATTTAGGGGACACATGTCTCCCCTTCTTTAAAAAAGTGAGACATTCAGTCTTAGGCTGAGCCACTGATCAATATATATATATATAAATCATTGGCGATCACAATTGATTTAACACACACGCACACCGTATATATATATATATATGTATATATATATGCATGTATATATATATATATATATATATATATATGGGGCAGAGCACAAATATTAATGTTTTCTGTTGTTAGCTCAGAGTCAGTAACCAGTAATTGAAGGTAGTAAATAAAAATACCCCTAATGGAGTGGGCAACCTAAATGCAGAATGCAAGATTGAAGGGACAGCATAATACCACTGTTGATCATTTTAAACACTAAGCATAATGATTGCAAAATATACACTACAGACCTGTGGCTTGTTGCAGTGGCCATTTCAAAAAACACTTTGAATCCTTAATGTATGTAAGATATATGGAGGGGCTGAAAGTCACAAAATAAACAAGTGAATTACCATTTTTTCCATCTTTTAATTAGTCAAACAGATATTGTCGCATAAACTGCATTTGCATGTTAGATATGACTTTATCAAACATTCTTGTTTGCTGTACTCACACTTTGCCGTAGAAACTGCTTGCTGATGAAGTATTAATTACATACTCAGTTGATACAGAGCCACCCAGTATAGGTGAGATGTATTAAACCTTTCACGATCAAGTTAACGCCAATCATTAACACCACCATCAGTTCCTGATAAAGGCGCCTTTCCTTCACCTTCCTGAAGGCTGCCAGGGACTCAACATAATTGAATTCTCGCCAATGCTGACCTTCTACCTCTACCAACTGTTTCAAATTACTTACTCAACGGCACAGTGCATTGAAAATATAACAATATATCATAATCCAAACTTAATTTCGGCCATCTTGTTTTGAATGCGCCGCTGAAATCGGACCGGCGTAATCGTCGTACGCCGCTATTAATCGAGTGCCAACGGTTTCCGCCGATCCGCCGGCGGTGTACGCCGGCGGATGAATCAAGTGCAGCCAGTGATGTCAGAGGCAAATCCTAAGTGGTTGGGGGCAAATGTAAAAGATTTTACAGTAATATTAGACGCTGAACAACCGAGAAAAAAACTTGTATTTCATAATATAGCAGGTGTCGCTCCACTGATCAAAATGTACGATATTTAAGATAATCATGCGACATCGGTGTCGCGCAGTTTCCAAACATATGCGACATTTGAAAAATAAACGCGAGAATGTCGCAAAATCGCGTCTTAGCTCAAACACTGCTGTTACAGTGATTCGAGACTGGGAAGGCATCTGCCGATTATTTTGGAAGCAGTATTTAACCGTGATAGAACCAAACCACACTGTGATCGAAAAGGTGAGAACACTTTCGATCACAGCTTTGTAAAAGTTTAGCGTGATTTGAGTGGTCAAACCAAATGATCTCAACCTTCTTAGGAAGTACAGGCGCTGCTGGGCCTTTTTAACAATGGTATCAACATTAAGCTCCCATTTAAGGTCGCTTGAGATCGTAGAGCCTAGAAACTTAACGTGTTGGACAATTTCAACTGTTTTGCCGTCGATCAAAAGAGGGGAGATTGGAGGTTTCTTTCTTCTAAAATCCACGATCATTTCTTTTGTTTTGCTTACGTTGAGCTCCAGATTGTTTTCGTCGCACCAGTTGATAAGTTTGTTTACCTGATCACGGTACTCAGACTCATCTGAGTTCGTAATGATCCCTTGCACTGTAGTGTCGTCTGGAGATTTCAATATTTGGGTACTTTTATGACAGGATGCACAATCATGTGTAAAAAGAGAGTATAGCATTGGTGACAGGACACAACCTTGAGGTGCGCCAGTAGACAAAATGAGTGATGACGATAAGTTGCCACCTATTTTCACAACCTGCGGTCTGTTCAACAGAAAATCGAGGATCCACAGGCACATAGATTGTGGAACCCAACCTTCTGTATTTTCTCGAACAGTTTTGAGGGGATAATGGTATTAAAAGCAGAGCTATAATCAACAAAAATGATCCTGGCATAAGTATCTGGACCTTCTAGATGCTTGAGAACATAAAACTATCCTAGAGAGACAACGTCTCTGAAATGTCTACACAAATTTGAAATGTCTGCACAAACATATGTTGGTTGTAGTACACATGTGAGGTGTGATAACCCAAGTGTGTAGTTGTATATTGGCTGTGGTGTCTGTGTTGTGAAACCATCTACAAAGCAAAACACATATGCATTACAGCTACCACATCATTATGTACAACAGGGATAACAAGTTTTGGAGTTAAGTTTAAAGTACATTTGTAATTCTAATTAAATACAAATTGTTGTGTACTTGCCTGTAATTGCTACATGAGCCTTTTCCTAAAGTACCGTACTTCTTTATATATTTTTTTTAAGTGCACATGCCTGACTTTGCGACACAATTATTTTTCATTAACTTATTTTTTTAGGAAATGATGTCAAGGAAATATAAATAAAATAAAATTATTACTGATCACATTATGTGTTGCAAATGGCAGTCTATGTAAAGTGTATTCCACACTAAACGACTAGGAATGCATAGCAAAAGGTATTTTAGAAATCCCCTCCAGGAGTCCAGGTGAGCGATAATACAGTGTAAATTTGCCAGCAAGTGCTAGGACATTTTAAAATTGCTGGCACTAAAATGCGCTAGCAGACAAACGCATGCAGTCATTACAGTATAGCAGAATAATGTTCATTTAATATGTTGTCATATTTCCAATTCTTACCTAATGTAGTTTTCCATGATCTACAATTAGTCAAATATCACCAAACTTTGTCACTATCAATTGTATCAAACGTTATGTTATGCAAATCTCATTTTAAATCTGCTAAATTTTACCACATTAATGAGATCCAAATGTGGCATTTACAGGGAAAAAACTTTTTCAAAGCGACCGTGTGCAAAAACTACTCAAGTAATTCCTTAAAAGGTACCAGTGGATGAAAGACTAGTTCAGTAGCTTTTAGATAATGTATACATGTTGGCAATTTCAATCGTTTTTTAATGGTAAAAATTACATTAAAAGTGGCCTACTTAACATTGGTGCAGATACGAAATGGCAACGAGCGGATTCGTTTGACATGCCTAACTTCATGTCAAAAACGATAAGCCTATCCCTAGCCTAGGCCCAGCTCTAGTCTAAGCCTTAACTGAAGTTAAGATTGAATAAGGAGATTAGCCGGCTATCCTATAGAATATTCTGTGAAAAAATCTATAGAATATTGTATAAGAATTCTATAGAATATTTTCTGAATTCTATACAGCTGTGTCTACAAAAATTCTGTGAAATTTCTGTAGATTGTTTTGCTAAGAGTAACATCACAATTATTATTTTTAAATAAAATAAACTCCAAAACAGTTCTTTCACTTTGTAATATGAGTCTTATTCACTTTGATACATACTGGAATAAAACAAAGTGTTGCTCAGGAAGGGTAAGATTACACAAGCAGAATGTTCTTTAATTTTTTTTTTTTGCTCAAGATTACTGATGCAAAAAACAGTTATTGTATAAATGAAGTGGGAAAGGAAGTGTGTAGATAACTGATTCACGAAACCATGTAATGATGACATATTTGTTCATGTAATTAGCATTATTTAATATTATGGCATGCCTATGCTAATCTTAGTTAATTCTGTCACATTGATGATTTTGTGAAATATCTGTTGCAGTTTGTGTGAAATATATTGGAAAATTCATTGACTCCATGGATAGTGACACCAGAGGTGACCCAAAGAAAGTTGAGAAAGCTTTCAAGAAGTTTTGCAAGAACAGCAAGAAAGGGAACAACAGACTGGTATGTATGAATAGAGAAATGGTTTACATCATCTGAAAATTTTCACAGTTGAATAACATTTTGAAATAACTTGTTGTATGGCTAGTGCAGATATAATGCTAAGGTTATTCCCATAACACCAGTAGCTCGGCATAATTAATGTTGGCCTTGTGCAGAAAATACCATTTTTGTCATGGTGATGTCTTTTGATCACATATTTAGACAACACGTTTAGAGAGACTTATTTTGTGAAGATGATGATGGTAACTTGTAGGATAGGAATTATTGCTTTTATGCTGCTAAAACAATCACTTTAAAGTTTAATGGTTTATTGTACATGTCTTTCAGTGCTACTACGTTGGAGGCTTGGAAGAATCTGCAACCAGCATTCTTGGCGAGCTTTCAAGGCCAATATCTTGGGGAATGCCTTCTGATAAGATCTGTCATAAACTGTATATAAAAGACCAGCAGATCTGTGACCTTAAGTATGGTAAGTGCATACCAATCATTTTGGTAAATGCTGTATGGATTCCAATTACATATTTGTAACTAATTGATTACAAGCAAAAAGTTGTATTTGTAATTAATTCTATTTCTAGTTGTGAAAATATGGTGTAATTGCAGTTGATTTATTTAATGCAATTGCAGCAATTACATAAATTACGATTAATTCCAGTATATTTTTCATATTATAAGCTTTACCTGAAGTCTTGAACATACCTATGAAAAGTGTTGTCTCATACATTTTTATTTATTAATCATATACAAAATATCAAAATTCAGCAACACACATGATTTATAATTAACAAATACTGAGTTAACTTTTGGAATAAATAGCTTGTCCCACATATCGGCAATAGTGCATCTGTAATTTTATTTGTAATGGGGTGATATAATTGTATTTGATTTGATGATTGTGGAAATGTAAGTGAAACAAAAACTAATTGATTTGATTTTTCTTATTAGACCCAGCCCTGACAAAAGTGTTGTGCCAAGATTGACATGTGAATTAGTTGCTACAATGTTACTTATAATGCAGCAACCTACACCAGCATATATGTGCCTTAATTTAAATAAGAAGTTAAACATGTACAGGCATCGGAACAGGGTCAATTCCATAATGTTTTTGATAGGTATATAAGAATACATTGCTACCCAATATTATGCTCACAGAAACCAACTTTGCCCACCCCCCCCCCCCCCCACCAATAATTAACAGCTTAGTTAATCATTGCACATTTGTGGAAATTCCAAGTTCTATCAAAATGTGAGATAGAAAACTAGCCAATTTTGCATTGTGTGTTGCATTATTTTCACCCCAGGATTGCTGCAGTTTTTAAATGGGGTGATACTGCAGTAAAGTGATGATATTTCACAAAACCATGCAATTTGTACTAAAATAGAATATGAACCCATTAAAAAAATGTCTGTCCAGTGAAAGCAAATATATGATGTTTCAATGCAGGACAATTTACAACAATGTTTTGTGTCGCTGTGGCAGAACCAACTTGCCACATGGGGTGCTATTTCATGCCACTACTTCTAAAATACAAGTCTTGTTCATCTGCTAATATGAATAATTAATCACGAATCTAATATCATTATACTATCACCAAGGTGTTTTTAATTATGTTCATTTGGTGGATACTAGGTAGATAAAAAAAATTGTAAAATTAATCTAAAAAAAAAAAAAGAACCTTTAAGTGGTATTCATTAAAATTGGTTTGTCGTTGTCTGTGCAGAAAAGACAGTTGATTTTGCGACGGTGAACCTGAAGAAGCTGAAGGTGAAAGAACTGAAGAACATTCTGTCAGACTGGGATGAACAGTGCCGGGGCTGCACAGAAAAGTCTGATTTCATTAAGCTCATTGATGAACTGATGCCGAAATATGCCCCCGAGGCAGCTGAAAAGAGGAAACGAGAGGAGTTGTGATGATGTACTTGAGTAGGAATTGTGTCTGCGTAGCGCGTCATTGTTGAATGCCTGTCAGTGATGGAATCTCACGTTGTCTGTTACTACCAGACGTGGCCCACATGTGCTGAATTCCACCTGGTTGTGATTTGACAAGATGTGTTTGCACAAATAATCGTCTGCATTATTGTTTTGTACTGCATTAGGGATGGGCTTATGTTTTAGCTGTTGACACTGAAATCCCCGTATTCTACCAACACTGATAACTATTACATAAAATCTTCCAACATTGTCATTCCATGGATTTGTAATGTAAACACATGGGAATGTAGTTCTTCAACAATCTTTGTTTGAATGTTTCTTATTCTCACCAGTGTTGAGGTGGATCATGGTGCATGATGAAACCATTGCATTCTGTTTGTGCAGATGGTGGCCAGTTTTGTACTGGACACCAACTGCATACTTTCCAAATTTATTGTAATGTATTCCTGTGTTGCTGATAAGTACAAAATGTGAATTATTTCAAAGTTAACTAACAGGGGTTACACTGTCAACCATTTCATTCAAGCAGTGTTGCTTTTGTTTATTCTGTATGTTGCTGAACAATTTATTTGAAAACAATTTAATCAATAGGTTTACACGTTTTTCTAGATTGAGACAAATATTTGTGTGCTTTCTTGTTACTTTATCAAGTTCACTTGTCTACACCCCTTAACCAGGTTGCTTAGTATGCATACTTTTAACTATTTACAGCACTGTATTGCAATATGAAATCATTATATTGATACCCAAGAAAATATAATAAACTTGTTAAACAAAATGTGCCTGTTGTAGAAAAATTATGTAGTTAAATTTAGAACGCGATGGGATGGGCCATTGGAATTTAATATGTCAAGAGACATGTTTAGCATGTGTTGATTTGATCTGTATAATACCAATTATCTATGGTCCAACTTGGTTGCCTTATGCACCAACTAGGGTGTAAAGAGGATAAGTAAGTATGGTCCAACTTGGTTGCCTTATGCACCAACTAGGGTGTAAAGAGGATAAGTAAGTATGGTCCAACTTGGTTGCCTTATGCACCAACTAGGGTGTAAAGAGGATAAGTAAGTATGGTCCAACTAGGTGGTTAATGATTGATGTAAACTGGCATTGCATTCCCCAAAATATATGGTAGTTGCTCTGTGGTGTATTTGTGGGGCATTAGGCCATGGCCCCCTTTGGCTTTGGGATATGAATTTTTTGGTTAATCTGTTGCGCTACTACATGGTATCATAACAAACTAATGGCTGACTAAACATTGTCCTCCTCTTTCTGATATCCCAAATATGCTATAAGCCAACCTGATTTAGCATGAGAGGTAAGTCCGGTCCACTCATTCATACAGTGTAGATCAAAGCAGTGTGCATTGAATATTTAACAAGATTTGCCATCCAAGCCAAAGGCCCAGATGGCAAGTGGACAAGGAAGCCATTGGCTTATCGAGAGTCCAACAATGTTCATCTACTTATAACCCGACTCTAGTAGAATACAAAGATTGTTCATTTGCAGACATGTACATAACATGCATGCATTTGGCTGCATCCGAGGGTATTTAAAAAAAATTAATACACGCGTTCGGAGTATAGTTGTTGACTTAAATAAAAATTTGCATGGTTGAAAGTGTAATTGTTGTCATGAGGTATGGTTGTTAGACTACACAATGGCATTTGTCTGTGTTAACTTGTGATCTTTGAAGCCCACGCAGAAACTAGACTACTTCCAAGGAAACAAATTCCAGAGTTTTCACACGATATGGAACAGATCACCATTTAGTTTTACTTCAAAGACAAAGTTAACGGTTTGCAATGCTGTATTTGTATTTTTAATCTTCTTGAATTCAAATACCCAGTATATTCTTTTTTCAGCCTACTGGTGGTACAACATCATCACGTTCTGCCGTCTCTTCAGAAAAAAAACAAGCTCTCCATCATATGACATACAAACAACTACATCATTTCCTCATGTGCAGGCAGGCCTACAGTCACTGGCACGTGTATATGCTACTACCAGCCACTATACAATAAATGTTTAGCATGTGACTGCGTAAGTGTCGATAGTCGTCAAATTTAGAACGATTAAAACGGCTGGAGATGAACAAGATTTATTTATAAGACAATGTAGACAAATTACTAATCAAATGGTATGAAAAATAACAGATGTTATTCAATTTTGGAAGTGTAAATGCCTACACACTGGTCACACGAACAGTTGAGAATTGCATTGGTGACCATGTTAACGTTTTGTCTGATTATAAGAAAACGTGACCATCAAAAATTCTTAAAATTGTCCACAGCAACTGCCATCATCTCTTTGATATACTGACCAAATTTTATTAAAAAAATCACATACCTCCAGCTCTTAAATCGCCCCGACGTGCGATGCCTATCAATTTTGACAAAAATAGCCATGTATTCATGCGCCCACGTGGCCCATAGCAGAAAAATTCCCATAAATCCCTCCGCCAGTTAAACTCTTTAAAAAATGCACTGTTTCACAGCCAATAGCTTCTACAAACAAACGTGTGAATATTCCTGCTCAAAGCACTCATGTCACATAATATTAAGTGAAACAATAACAGGAAGGTCAACTGTGGTCTCTCCCCTAAAGCATAACACGAATCATAGTGGAATGCACCTCTGCCAGAATGGGCCCCCAGAATGCACCAGTCGTAATGCGCCAACCGGCGTGGTAGGAGTCTCAAGTGGTTTACTCCAAACTTGGGCTAACGCAGGAGTTTGTGGTGGACTATGCGCTGTGGGTGGTACTTTCGATTAAGACTAGTATCATTTTTATCTGATAGTTTTATTTATTTTATGTATAGGATGTTTAAAAATTTTTTTAATAGGTTGGTTATATGTATGGATACTGTCGCTGCCTTGCCACATGCACACATAGACAGTCTCCATACCTACACCATGGATAAGTTTCCATAATAGCTTCTTGAAATGATTTTGGGTTTTTTATGTTGGTAATTTTTGGTGGAATCATATTCCATATGCGAATGCCCCTCTGATGGGCGGAATTAATGCCCCACTTTGGTGGTATCGAATATAAAATGTATCATAATATAAAACCGAGGTTATTTGTGATAATTTGGGGGTTCTTTTTATGAAATGTCTGCGTGACTGATGCTTCTTTCAATATCGCCCACAATCCATATTAGACTAGGAGCACAGAGCTTTCATTTATGTAAACGACGCCAAAAGGTTTGACCCCATGGGCATGGCATGGACTGAATTGACCACCCCTCGACATCTCAAAAATGCGTTGCTGCCGAAATCACCCATCGAATGGGACAAAAAAGTACATTTATTTATGGTAATGACACCAAAGCAAAAACAGTGCCACATGTTCCCTTAGGGTTCCCTGAGTATGGAATGGCCAATGCCAGCAATTTTAGGTGGGGGCTTCCCCTGCCAGCAACCCCCAAAGGGTTATAAAAGGGGCATTCATTTAATGTAATGGCGCGATGAATAAAGGCGGTGATTGATGGCGACACTCATACATGAAACCCTGCTGCAGCAAGCAAGTCAACGTGCAGTCATGGCCGGGGATCGTTTGGTGAAGGTGTATTCAGTCGTGGTGAATAAAGGGGTAAGACCACAGTTGACCTTCCTGTTTATTGTTTCACACGAATGTAGGGCGTATGAAATTGTAAAATGGTAACTTAATAAATTAATATTATGTGACATGAGTGCCTTTGAGCAGGAATATTCACAGGTTTGAAGCTATTGGCTGTGAAACAGTGCATTTTTTAAAGAGTTTAACTGGCGGAGGGATTTATGGGAATTTTTCTGCTATGGGCCACGTGGGCGCATGAATACATGGCTATTTTTGTCAAAATTGATAGGCATCGCACGTCGGGGCGATTTAAAAGAGCTGGAGGTATGGGATTTTGATAAAATTTTGTCAGCATATCAATGAGATGATGGCAGTTGCTGTGGACAATTTTAAGAATTTTTGATCACGTTTTCTTATAATCATACAAAACGTTAACATGGCCACCAATGCAATTCTTAACTGGTCTGACTCCTAAATCCACTTGGTACTCGACAAGTACTTCTCACCATTGATCAGATTCGAAGCGAAAGCTGCGTCCTCCAGGGTATCATCACATATTTATCATTGGACCTGACCAGGCCCAGTGGTAGAAATGTTACAGAAATGTCACACGTTAAAGTAAATGACACAACAGTGTCAAAAAAATGTCACAAAGTTAAAGAAAATTACGCTAAAATGTCACTGTTAAAGAAAATGTCACAAACATGCTACAGCTTTTTTAATGTCGCAAAAATTTCACACTTTTACAGATTTTTTTTTTAAACGTCATAAGTTAAAGTAACTGTCACAACAATGTTGTAAAATTGTCACATATTTAAAGAAAATCACTCAAAAATGTCACACTGGTAATGAAAATGACGCTTAAATGTCACACTATTAAAGAAAATGTCTCAAGTTAAAGTAAATATCACAACATTGTCACATAAATGTCACACAGTTTAAGAAAGTTACAGCAAGATGTCACACTTTTAAAGGAAACTTTTAATGAACTTTTATGGAACCTTAGCTCAGAGGCGTAACGAAACAGAATAAAAAAATGTTGCAAAAATGTCACACATTAAAGTAAATATCACACCATTGTCAAAGAAATGTCACAAAGTTACAGATAATTACACCAAGATGTCACAATGTTAAAGAAAATGTCACAAAAAAGCTGCAAATTTCAAGAAAATGTGGCCAAAATGTCACTGTTAAAGAAAATGTTAAAAAAATTTCACAAGTTAAAGTAAATGTCACAAAAAGATCACAGAGTTGAAGAACATTACACCAAAATGTTACAAAAAAATGTCATAAGTTAAAGTAAATGTTACAAAAATGTCATACTGTTAAAGAAAATATCACAAAAAGCCTACAAGTTAAAAGAAAATATCCCAAAAGTTTAATTTAAAATGTCACAAAAATATCACGCATTTAAAGAAAATGTTACAGACTTGCCAACAATTAAAGATAATTTCACAATAATGTCACAAGTTAAAGTAAATGCCACAGAAATGTCACGCAGCTAAAAAAAGTCAACAATGTCACAAGTTAATGAAAATGGTACAAACTGTTACAAGTTAAAGAACATAAAAAATGCCACATATTAAAAAAACATTACACCAAAATGTCACAAACTTAAAGAGTACTTCACAACAATGTCACAAAGTTAAAGAAAATTACACCAAAATGTCACGCAGTTAAAAAAACAACACCAAAATATCAAACTTAAAGAAAATTTTACAACAATGTCACATCTTGGGTTTGATATAGGTCAATTGATTACGTTGATTGTCAATAGAAGCGCTTCTTATGAAAAACATAGGTGAAGTTAATACATATACGGTTACTAGGAGGTAGTTCCTTAGGAGAAATATAGGTAGCAATATTAGGTTTGTGACCGCTAGGGGCAGTTCTTGAGGTCACCAGGAGTTAGTTCTTAAGAAAAAAGTAGGTCAAGTTAATACATATACGGTTAGTAGGAGGCAGTTCTTTGAAGAAATATAGCTCAAAGTATTACGTTTGGTAGGTAGTTCTTGTGAGAAATATAAGTCAAAGCAGGGTTGAAAAAATCATGATTTAAAAAAAAAAATCGGATTTCTTTTGTGACAGGATTTATTTATTTATATATATTTTTTTAAATATGGTATATAGATATTTATATAGATGTTTAAATTTGTAAACTCTTTCAAACTTGTTCTATTCAAATCGATTTGGGTTCTTGTTTTAACAGAGGGTACATGATTTTTGCTTATATAAAGATATTAGACAATGTCCACAATTAAGGCCTCACCCCCTGTAGTTGCATAATCTGTTTTGGAAAGGAAAGCATGCTGTGTGTCTGTGGCTGTAGCAGTGGTAATTATTGTTTGTCTATAAGGTGGATTAGCACCTGTCCAGTGCTCTGTATACTCTAAGGGTCTCTAACTAGAATACAAACTGGTACAGTATTAAACAACTGAGTCAACATACTGAATTGGTAAAAACTAGCACAAGCTATAAGTGGACTTTAACTCAGGACTTCTGTGTTGAAAAGATACTTCCTCTGGAAGACAAGTTTGTGTGGCTTCACTGCATTCAGAAAGGGAATAGCTCAAACATACACATAAAATATTTGACTATCAGGCTATCTAGTGACAATACAGCTACACAAGTGTGCTCACTTTGTTTTGTATTAAAAAACATACAAAACTTTGTTGATCTCGATGCTTGTAAACAATTATTTGTGTTAAATTCATATAAATCAGCGATTAAAAATACCGGAAGTAAAAAAAAAAAAAAATAATAAATCAATGATTTAAAATTTTTTTTGGAGTGATTTAAGTCATGATTTAAATCAATGATTTAAATCAAACAACCCTGAGTCAAAGTGTTATGTTTGTGACCGCTAGGGACAGTTTTTATGAGAATATAGGTCACGTTAGTACATATACGGTCACTAGGAGGCAGTTATGTAAGATAAGTACGGGTCACATTTGTGACCGCTAGGGGCAGTTTTTGGAAAAAAATATAGGTCAAGTTAATACATATACGGTCACTAGGAGGCAGGTCTTGGAAGGAATATAGATCAAAGTATTATGTTTGTGACAACGAGGTGTATTTCTTGTGAGAAAAATATAGTATTATGTTTGTGACCGCTAGGGACAGTTATTATGAGAATATAGGTCAAGCTAGTACATATAAGGTCACTATGAGGCAGTTATGTAAGATAAATATGAGTCAAAGTATTACATTTGTGAACGCTAGGGGTAGTTCTTATATACTTCAGGTTAATACATATATGGTCACTAGGAGGTAGTTTTTAGGAGAAATATAGAACAAAATATTACGTTTGTGACCACTAGGGGCAGTTCTTAGGATAAACATAGGTCAAAGTGTTACGTTTGTGACTGCTGTGTACAATTCTTGGGTTGGATATAGGTCAAAGTATTATGCAGTTCTTAGGAGAAATATAGGTTAAGTTAATATATATACGGTCAATAGAAGTCGCTCTTTGGGAAAAAATACATTTATTGTCAGTAGAGGCGCTTCTTAGGAAAAAATATAGGTCAAGTTATTACATATATGGTCACTAGGGGGCAGTCGTTTAGGAGAAATATATGTCAAAATATTACGTTTGTTACTGCTATGGGCAGTTCTTAGGTTGGAAATAGGATAAAGTATTATGTTTGTGACCGCTATGGGAAGTTCTTAGGAGAAAGATAGGTCGAATTAATACATATAAGTTCACTAGGAGGCAGTTCTTGGGAAAAGTATAAGTAATTACGTTTATTTTCACTAGAGAGGCTTCTTACGAAAAACAGCTTAAGCCTCGGAAGTCACGTTGCGCATGCGCAAACGGGAGTGGCGCTAGGCGCATCATGCCACATAACGGTATTTTTGGCTGATACAGGCGCTTTTCAGCACGTATTTTAGCGCATACACTATCTCACAGAAGACGCCACCATCGGAAGTGGGTCGTTGCGCATGCGCAACCGGAAACACGTGCTGGGCGATAATTTATATGTTAACATGCACATTAGTTCGGTTACTATCCGCGACGGGCGCTGTTTTACAACATGTACTGATATGGTATCCACCAGGGATACCACTAGTTACAAAACTATCCACCAGATAGGCTACATTGGTACCGACACTATCCCCCAAGTGGCGCCACCGTAGGATGTCACATGATCGGAAGTGGCTCCGGGGCCGGACGCCTGAATACTTGTCGGGCACATCGTACTTGACCTACTTCGTCTTCTGAAACATGTTTGCTCCTGAAGAAGCATGGTGTCAATAGCTGCTGATATTCTTTTCACGATGACGCGGATGAAAATCATACCTTAGGTGAATCATACCATTGGCTGAAATGTCCCGCTTTTTTTTCGTACTTTCCCCTAATTATATTTTACTCCAAAATTACATGTATTTCTTGCGCAGTTGGCCGTTCTTGTTATGCGTCAGTCGGTGAACGTTCTATAAACATGTTATATCTTTGGTCTTAAAATGAAGTGATTTCACATTTTCTCGCGCATGCGTTGTCGGAAGGACGCCACAAGAGTCGAAATGGCGAAGCGGGGCAACATAAATCATTGAGAGTCTTCCATAAAAGTAGAACGTTGAGTGAGGGTAGCTGTTTTTCCAGCTCTCTTGGATTATTGATTTTCAGTATATACGCGTAATTAGCGAAGCAAGAAACAAGGCTTATTGCATGGCATGCGATGTGTATTTTAGCATTGGGCACGGCGGGGAAAACGATGTCAAACGACACATAGAGCGCGACTGCCATGGAACGAAGGCTTCTGCTCTGGCTCGCAGGCTTGTTAACAAATGCATGTCAACCCATTTGAATGCAAATAAAAAAATTTCATTTGATTCAAATGAGTATGCAAATGCCATTTTCCATAAACGCATTCAAATGCAAATGGAAATGTGTTGGGATCGCATTCAACTGCAAATGTAAATGTTTTGGTTACACACATTTGAATTAATTTCAAATGTTTTGGTGTTATATTAAAAAAATTATTTGGAGAAAAAACAATGTAACACATTATTAATTTATTTAATACATACAGTAGTATATTATTCTAACCACTAAGTACCATACCAGTTCCACTACATGAACATATCTGTCATATATGTCGGAAGTGGCGCCAGGCGCACCATGCCCCATAACGGTATTTTTGGCTGATACAGGCGTTTTTCAGCACGTATTTTAGCGCATACACTATCTCACAGAAGACGCCACCATCGGAAGTGGGTCGTTGCGCGTGCGCAACCGGAAACACGTGCTGGGCGATCATTTATATGTTAACACGCACATTAGTTCGGTTACTATCCGCGAGGGGTGCTGTTTTACAACATGTGCTGATATGGTATCCACCAGGGGTACCACTAGTTACAAAACTATCCACTATATGGGCTACATTGGTACAACTGATCTACCATCAGAACACGCGTATCGAGAGGTCCCCTCCAGTGCATGAACGATTACAGATTAACAAAGCTACACACGACTGTTCTAGAGGCTCCTTTGAAGATCATGTTCCAGGAACAAATCCATTCTTTCAAGATTGACCCCAGCCTACATCAAGAAGAACAAAGCCGTCATTGGTCTGGAAAGGGAACCCAATAATTCAAAGGGGTAAATGATAACCTGTGTCTCTTCCGGTGTCTGATCCTGCATCGAGGAGGTTGGAGCTGGCTGTGAAGACACTGTACGAGGCATATGCCCAAGATGATGTAGCCATGGATGATTTTGCCGGGTCACGTTGGAAGACCTCTATCGCGTAGAGACCAGGCTCGAGACGAAGCTCGGCCAGTCGGACGAAGAGGATGGAAAGACGACTGCCGAACTCGTCCGTCGTTATTTCATTACCCCGACACATTACACATCAACCTTTACGATACACACTTTTTCTACATCCAAGATGTACGCATGTACTGTCACTCTTATCGTTGTCGAAAGTGCGGTGACTCGTTATAGAAATACGCATCCAAACTACACAGACACGAGCGCACGTGTACGGGGTGTGTGTATAGAGTGTACCCGGGAGACGAACGTCTGGACGAAGAGAACATTCGAGTCTCCGAATCGTTGCGCTACTACCCATACCGCGCCACGTTAGACTTTGCGTGTTGGTTTGACACCGCACAACTTCCGTCGGACAGTGACAAGGTCCACTGGGTAGCGCGTCACATTCCGTTGAGCGTCGGCGTGGCATCGAACGTGCCCGCGCACGAGCAAGTGCAATGTCTCGTCACGGATGGAGACGCTAACAAGTTGATGAGAGACATGATGGATATATTGCGAGTGACGCCGCATACGAAAAGATCAAAGACTCTTACGAAGATGTGTTGGAACAACTTGCAGATGCACAGACGGACTGGGACAAACGGGAGCACGCTGCACAATCATCCGAGGACGGTGACGCCAACGACAAGGAATCTCGACCACCGACCAATCCGTACAAAACGTTGATGAGGCAACTTTATGGATGGATCATAGCCCCGGGGTTCAGCTACGACAAGTATCTGAAAGCTTACGGATGCGAGGTGACGAAAGGTCATTTCCAGTACGAGTTCATGGGCTATTTGGAGAGGCTCGACGTACTATTGTTTCGGAGCCACCAACAAGTACAGCACCAAAGGACTGAGCAAACGTCACAACGACATCGATAAGGACGCGTTCCTGGACGTGCTCATCAACCGTCGGAGCAGGAGTGGAAAGAACCGCGGGTTCCGGGTTTCTACGCCAAACGCGTGGTGCACGAGGACGGGCTGACCACAGGCCCGGTGGACGTGTAGAAAAGGCGATGCACTCCCGTCGTCTTTCATATGTGACCATGGCGGCTGCACGATGGAAACATCCTTTAATCGACGTCCGGTTCGATGAAAGGTTGCCGAGTGCGAGCATGTTCGATTCGGCAACGAAGAACCTCATCATCATAGACGATCTTATGGCGGAAACGGACGAACGGGTCACTACCTTTTTCACTAAAAAAGTCATTACAGGAACATCTCGTACATAACCTGTTCCCTAAAAACAAGAAGAGTCGTACCATCAGTCTGAACTTTCAGTACATGGTGGTGTTCAAGAATCCTCGTGACGCATCACAGATGTCGCACTTGGCTAGGCAGATGTATCAGGGGCGCGTGAAATTCGTGCAAGAGGCTTTACCGACGCCACGTCGGTACCGCACGGTTATCTATTGGTCGATCTCAAACAGGACACGCCCGAGGTTATGCGTCTGCGCACAACCGTCTTTCCAGACGACGGTGTTCAGTACGTGTACTTGCCGAAGGTATAAAAAGACCGAGTGCGTGGATCGTCTCTTCGTACGCATCATGTCTGAACTGGTGAAGAGACACGTTTTGTGTATACAGGCGCTGAATAGATGCAAGAGCACAAAACTGAGAAGAGTAATTATCGCCAACGCCGACGCCGATCTTCTTTGTGCCCTGGCCGAGTGTGCATACAACATATTGAAAACGAACATTCCATTGACCTAATTACAGAGGCGGCGTTTCAGCAAATACAGAACGAAATTACGCGAATTGTCTCAGATATGCGTCTCCTCCGCCGCCAGGAGGAGACGCATCTTACTTTCAACTGCAGGTCGGTGAGGGTAAAAGCGGGGGCTTCCTATCGGCCTTCATAGCGCTGTTGGCAAGCTCGGTCTTTCTACCCTTGCTCCGAGAGGTGATGTTCAAGAAGTAGAGATGGAACACGCACGAAAAATGGCCTTGGTGGATCCGCGACTGCTGGACACCCTTCGTTCACCACCACCGACGAGCTGATGTCCATCCTCGATAGAAAGGACCTCGACGACAGGACCAAGGTAACACTGTATAATCAGGTGTTGCAACGGTTCAACGTCTTGTCCGATAAAGATGAACGAGTCGCAGCAGTGGCGGCGGCGGCGGCGGCGGCGGCGGCGGCGGCGGCGGCGGAGGGAGCAGTAGGAGCTCCTAGTAGCGGCATAGAGACCGACGTCGTGGACACCGTTCCCAAGACCATGCAGACCAAAGCCAGACGTTTGATGGAGCATCTCAAAAGAGATAACGCGTGGACCACTCGTGGCGAACTGATACACAAGAGTGTGCCAATTGCCGGAAGTAACGTGGTGGATCTCGTGAATGATCTGTTACGTAAGAGAAAGACCGATCCGACGGGATGGCAGCCATTTGCACAACAGCTCCGATCCGCCAACCTGCCTATGGAGTTGGTCGGTAACGTTGCTGGGAGAGCCTACATACGTCAGGCGGCGACTCTTTCTCGTCGATCAGCAGCAGCAGCCGCAGCAGCTACTCCTCGTGCTGGTAGTACTCGAACATCGCAGTCGGCGCAGTCAGATGGAACATCCGATGCTCACCCCACCCCCGGAACGACGCAAGGCTTTGACGTCATTGTCAAGTTGGGAAGACGTTTAAGGCGGTACGGTACGTGTCCACAGCACAGTGTGTGCTGCAATGAGTAATTATCCACACGACACGTACCGTTACGTCGTGGCTAATTTCCGGTGGACTTTATATGCTCGTTCAAGCTATAGCCGAACAATTGATTCAACAGGCCCTATTCGAGGTATGGTTTCACTAGACTATCGGTCCATTATCATCATGGTGGGCGTGGCAGTGTGTGTCCTACTGTACGTCACCGTACTCGTCACTCGTCAAGAACCGTGCTGCGGAGTCAACGTCACCACCACCGCCAACGCATCGGACGCCTTTTAATGGCACGGAAGAATAAACAACTTAAAAGTTTCTACCTGGGTGGGTGAGAAGTTACGACGGAGTCAACGCCTTGCGACGCGTCACGCGCGCGCCGCGGAAAGTGGTCGAACAATGGTTGTCGAAACAATACGCTTATGCCTTACAAAAACCGGCGAGATCTCGTTTCAAGAGACGACGCGTCGTCGTGGGAGGTCAACTTCAGCAGTGGCAGGCCGATCTCATCGAATTTGAAAAATGACAACGACGGTACGACCTTTCTCCTCACGGTGATAGACGTCTTCACGAAAGTGGCCTGGTGTGTTCCACTGAAGGACAAGTCCGCGGCTTCGTTGGTGACAGCGCTGAAAAGTACGTTCACCAAAGACTGGCCAAAGACGTTGCAGACAAATAAAGGACTCGAATTTCTTAATCGTTCCGTTCAGGCTCCGTTGAAGAACTACGGCATCCATCACTTCTCCACTCACAACGAGGAGACGAAGGCGAGCATAGTCGACAGATTCAAACGAACGTTGAAGACGCGCATGTGGCGATACTTGACGAAACACCAGAAGTGGCGATACATCGACGTCCTTCAGGACTATGTGCAGTCGTACAACGACACCCCCACCGCAGCATCTGCATGGCTCTGTCACATGTGAGTGCGAAGCATCAAGAAGAGGTGTGGCAGTGCCTGTACGATCACGATGGTGAGGGCGTGTCCACGTTCCGCGTGTCGAATCGCGTGCGCATCAGCAAGTTTAAGAGACTGTTCGAAAAAGGCTACATGGCGAATTGGAGCGAAGGGTTCATCCCTCCGACCCGCCCGTGTACCGCTTGATCGACGATCTCGGCGAAGTACTGGTCGGAACCTTCTACGGATCGGAGTTGCAGAAGGTGTCGGTACCCGCCGATAAAGGGTACCGCGTGGAATCGGTACTGCAGCGTCGTAAGGTGGGCAGGCGAACGGAGAAATGGTACGGCTACCGTCGACAACAGAGACCTTCACCACCACCACCACCACCACCACCACCACCACCACCACCACCACCACCACCACCACCACCACCACCACCGTCATAGAATACGAGCAGGAGGACGTAGCAGAGGACAGTACTGACGTGCAGAAAAACAAAGACAGCGCTCATTGGCATCTGTTCGGTACCGTGTGTCCCAAAGAGGAGATAGTTTTTTCTTGGCCAGATCATAGTCTTGTACACAATCATCTTGATAAGCATTTACAACCTGACGTCAGGTCACGATAATTCTAACCCGTGGACGGCCCTGTTGAGTAGTTCGTTGTTTTACCTGCTGCCCAATCCCACGTTAAGACGCAATGGCGACTGATTTCTACCTGACGCTACCTAGCAACGCTTCCATGAAGATGTATCCCGAAAATACATTGACACCTTACATAAAGGACTTGCCTCATCGTATAGATCTGTTTGGTGAGTGGGAGTTCGGGCTGACACACATACAGTACCCACATACATACATACATTGACGAACCATGTCAACAAGGGGCTGAAATGTATGGAGACGGATAAGGTACGCGTAAAATTGAGCTACAGTCCCATCACTAAAAAAAATGACGTTGCACATGACACCGGGCACCGAGTTTACCATTCCTCACCACAGTGCTATGCTAACCATGTTAGGATTCCATCCGTCGGTGGTCAGCAGTCCGCCAGCAGCAGCAGTACCAGCAGCAGACACACGCACGTTCGTCCACCCTAGCCTAGGTGGAAGTTATATCGGTCTCACACCGTCGGCTAGCATGGTTTTGCCGTTTTACAGACTCCTAATGGTCCGTACTCCTTCGGTAAAGAGGCCGATAACGTGGTGAACATGAATCAAGGGTTCCATACCATCTACGTCTACACGGATGTTGTGGAGTTTAACATCGTCGGCGACAGTCTCGCACCGTTGTTGTGAAGCTTCCGTTTCGTGGAGTTAACGGCGCCACCATTTATGAACTTTTCACTAACGTTCACTACGTGCCTCTGTTGTACAACCACTTCAAGTCGATCGCGATCAAGAGACGACAACGGACGGCGCATGCCATTCGAGTACGGTAGAGTGATGGTGACGCTTCATTTTCGACGGCGTAGGACCGGACTGTTCTAAGATAATTACAACGACTATTACGCGCGCCAGGCGGGTGGTGCACTCCCTTACTTCGCCGGTGCCCGATACCAGCGAGGTCGCGGACTAGGAAGTCTATTCGGGGGTCTGCTGCGCAGCGCCATGCCACTCACCAAGAGAGGAGCCGTGGCGTTGGGAATGGGAGCGTTGAAGACCGGCGTGCGCATCGCCGACGACGTCTTGTCGGGACAGAGCATAAAAAGGCAGCCAAACGACGCGTCACGGATGCTGGTAAGAACCTGTTGAGTGGCCTTTTGACCCCTTGGCGTGCGACCTCGTAAACGTATAAAACGCGCGTCTGCGAAGAAACGAGTCACTACAGTGGCGAGACAGCGCAAGAAACGTGAGGCCGACATATTCGTCAATGGCTTTCGTGCATATATAATAGAGAGTCGTGCGAGGGGGTCAATAGCGAGCTGTACCCCCGACTCTGAACAGCATTGTCGACAGCCATATAGTGGAAAATCAGCCCATGGCATCTCTCGACTCGGGTGGACCGATAGAATTCTTGTTCAATAGCCGCCGCCGCCGCCGCCGCCGCCGCCGCCGCCGCCGCCGCCGCCGCCGCCGCCGCCGCCGCCGCCGCCGCCGCCGCCGCCGCCGCCGCCGCCGCCGCCGCCGCCGCCGCCGCCGCCGCCGCCGCCGCCGCCGCCGCCGCCGCCGCCGCCGCCGCCGCCGCCGCCGCCGCCGCCGCCGCCGATTTTACCAACATGGTTGTGAAAATGTTTCCCGACTTTGACATTGTCAAAAAGTTTTCGGCGGGTAGAACCAAGGTCACCCAGATCATCAAAGGAGCGCTTGCTCCCGACTTTAATCGGGTTTCTTATTATTACAAAAATTTCCGCCATCTGTAACTACAACCAAGCCCACTCTTCACAGTGAAGACAATGTTTTATTGTTATCAACCCTCTAAGGTCCAAACACCTTCCTGAATATTTAGTGTAGCCTTCAATCGCCATGTGCCAGCACTAAGTAGCCTATGTGCAATTTGGGGACTTGAGGCATGGTTATGTAAGTAATGTAATGTTATGCTAAGTGATATGTAGTCAACATAGACATTTTACATTGTGGCATATGTATGTGTGTGTGTGTGTGTGTGTGTGTGTGTGTGTGTGTGTGTGTGTGTGTGTGTGTGTGTGTGTGTGTGTGTGTGTGTGTGTGTGTGTGTGTGTGTGTGTGTGTGTGTGTGTGTGTGTGTGTGTGTGTGTGTGTGTGTGTGTGTGTGTGTGTGTGTGTGTGTGTGTGTGTGTGTGTGTGTGTGTGTGTGTTGCATATAAGGTCGATAAGTTGTTATTTGTACATTCAGTATACATTATGAAATTATGTTTTAATAGTGGTGAAAATTAAGATTAAAGCAACTGTATTTTGAGATTTTTTTTAGATTTTGGTTGACTAGCCCACTAAATGGTGATTTAAATGAATTATTGTGCTCTTATTTGTGTTTGAGTGTTACCATTGCAACATTTTCCTTATAACTCATTTAATGTTGTTATTTGGATGATATGTGCTTGCGTGCATAATATTATGTCGTAAGCTCGTAAATTGGGGTTTCCTCACTTTCCCAAGTTTTCATGAGCTGATGTTGACATGTTGACATGTTGACATGTATGTCATACATATCAGTGACAACAATGTAATACCATTCCAGTCGTGACAGATCCCCGAATAACCTGATAATAGTGGCTGTCTTCCAGTCGTTCTTTGTCTTCTTTGTCTTCCAGTCGTTCTTTGTCTTCTTTGTCTTCCAGTCGTTCTTTGTCTTCTTTGTCTTCCAGTCGTTCTTTGTCTTCTTTGTCTTCCAGTCGTTCTTTGTCTTCTTTGTCTTCCAGTCGTTCTTTGTCTTCTTTGTCTTCCAGTCGTTCTTTGTCTTCTTTGTCTTCCAGTCGTTCTTTGTCTTCTTTGTCTTCCAGTCGTTCTTTGTCTTCTTTGTCTTCCAGTCGTTCTTTGTCTTCTTTGTCTTCCAGTCGTTCTTTGTCTTCTTTGTCTTCCAGTCGTTCTTTGTCTTCTTTGTCTTCCAGTCGTTCTTTGTCTTCTTTGTCTTCCAGTCGTTCTTTGTCTTCTTTGTCTTCCAGTCGTTCTTTGTCTTCTTCATCCCGAATTGGAAGAAATCTTTTGACATATGATATCCCGGTCTCACGTTCCTTTATTTCCATCATTTTTGGTCAGACGCTGTCGCCCCCTGGTGCCTTTCCATTCCCTTGCTCTATTTGCTTCTCTAATTTCTGCTAACGTGGTTTGGTCGGGATTGATCTCAATGTTATATGCTGCTTCAGGAATGTCGGCAAGGGTAGCTGGGCCAGTACGGTTGAGAACCTGCTGGAAGTCCTCCACCTTCTCGTTCTCATATTCGACCTACCCTGAGAGGTTTCGAGTGGGATCTGTATCTATTTGCAGCTTATTTGTTATTTTTGAGAAAGCTTCCTGCTGCTTCTGCCTCCGTTGTGAGATTTTAAATGTAGGTACGTTTGTCCGATTTGGCACTCGCTTCCCTTTTCGCTTCCTTTCTGAGAATATTCTCTGGAAAGTCTTTCTTTTAGTTTTGAGGATTTTGTAGTGTAGTGAGCAGACGTTTCTTTATTTTTTCCTTTGGCTATTTTGTACCAGGTTGATGTCCCACTGACAAAAATATGTTCCAGGAGATCTTTTAGAAAATCCCAAGTTCACCTCGTTTGATTTTGCTTGACACCATGTTTGACACACGATGATTTTCTAAACCTCTATTCACCACTTTGTAAATGGTCTTAGACCCAAATTTTTCGTAACAGGTCATCTCTTTTAAGGTCCGCAACAGAAATCCAACATTTTCTCAAAATCACACCCAGTGAAAGAAAAACACAAATATAGACATAAATATTGATAGGAATTAAGTGTATGCATGAGAAATATTTGTATGAGTCAAACATTTTTGATCGCTATTTCATATCGTTTGATCAGCCACTGTGAAATCTTGAAGGAAATTATTTATATTTTGGATATCGCAAATTGACTTCCTCATGGCTCACAGAAGGCACAACAAATTGACTTCCTCATGGCTCACAGAAGGCACAACAAATTGACTTCCTCATGGCTCACAGAAGGCACAACATAACTTTCATTTCTAAAAAAATTTCTAACAGGATACTTTCTTGTTAGATGGTGTATATTAATTCTAAGAAAGCTAAGAAAATAAAGGCAATAAAGGAAAATAAATCACCCGGAGTGGATGAAATTCCTCCAAACGTACTAATGGAAACAGTAGAAAAAGTTAGTATACCACTTGCAAGAGTGTTCAACTTGTCATTAAAAGACGGAGTGGTTCGTTTTGAATGGAAAGAAGCAAATTTCATACAATTACTTAAAAAGGGTTCGAGAAATAAGTCAGAAAATTACAGACCATTGAGTTTAACATCAGTGATTTGTTATAATTATTAGAAAAGTTAATTAAAGACCATTGGGTGACTTGTTAGGCATAAGTTATTAAATACATCTCAACATGGATTCTTAAAAGCGAGGTCATGCTTAACAAATAGGTTATGCTATTTGGAAGAAATCACTAAGTGGATAGACGAGAGATTACCAGTAGATATTATGTATTTAGATTGTCAGAAAGCTTTTGACAAAGTGCCACAACAAAGATTACTACTTAAATTAAAAGTATGACATAATCGACTGGATAGAACGATGGCTGACTGAGAGGAGACAGCGGGGGAGGTCTCAAACTGGAACTCATTTTTGAGTGGGGTACCACAAGGATCAGTATTAGGACCTTTATTGTTCTTAATAATATATATCAATGACTTGGACGATAATAATTTTATAACAAGCAACGTACTGGAATTTGCAGATGATACAAACGTGTTTAGAGGGGTTGACAATGATGGTGGTAAACGACATTTACAAAACTATCTAGACAAATTAGTTAAATGGCCTGAGAAATGGCAGATGTTATTCAGGCTTGGGACAAGTATATGCCTACACACAGGACACGGGAACTTAGGTGTACGCTATACAATGTGAGATACTTTTCTAGGTACTACCGTAAAAGAAAAGGACTTATGAGTAACAATTAGTGCTTATATGAAAGTTTCAGAGCAGTGTGGTATTATAGCTTCAAAGGGTAATAAAATAAATTCTTGGGTTGATTAGGAAAAAATATAACATACATAATATAACATGGATGGCAATCTTGTTAAATCTTGTTAAATTCTTGAACTTATAAATACAAGAAACATCTGTCATGACTTCGACGATACTGCGCATGTCAGAATTTACGTAGCATCGTTGAATGGCGCGACGTCAACGCCACGTCATTTCGTAGCATCGTTGAATGGCGCGACGTCAACGCCACGTCATTTCGAATCGCCGGAACGTCAGCGATACGTAAGTTTGGACATGTGCAATGTTTCCATAATGATGTCGGATGCCATATTATGGATACGTTAAATGATATCCGGTTCGTCTATGCGCTTATATAAGGTAGATACCAACACATTGCCAATGTATTACTCGACACTGAGTGCATTTAAATATTTACAGTGGCTTCCACTTTCAAAAGCCAGAACAGTGTCACTTACCGACACTAATATGCCAGTAGGTAGATTATGAAACATGATAAATGTTAACCACTGTAATTGGCTTGACTAACAAAGTAGCTACTGTTACGGCACCATAATGTCCCCTGGTGTTTAATAGTAACAAGAATAATTGCAATTGGATTATAGTATATCATCCGAAATACAAAGATTTTCAAATTTCATATGATAAATGAATTAACTATTGAATCAGACCCGTCCTCATGGTTTTGAAAATATGGGTTCGGATGTACAAAACCAGACGGGGATTTCTGGGATGATTGCTGACATTTTTTACAGGTAAACACACTTCTCTCAAAAAAGAGGGCTTCGTTTTACCTCCCGAATCCCATAAGGATGGACATGAAGATGGAACACATTTTTTCTTTAAACAACACACTTGGTAGCTTTTCCTGGAACCCTAATATCTTGCTCATAAGGTTACTACCGTAGACAAATTGTGTGTGTGTGTGTGTGTGTGTGTGTGTGTGTGTGTGTGTGTGTGTGTGTGTGTGTGTGTGTGTGTGTGTGTGTGTGTGTGTGTGTGTGTGTGTGTGTGTGTGTGTGTGTGTGTGTGTGTGTGTGTGTGTGTGTGTGTGTGTGTGTGTGTGTGTGTGTGTGTGTGTGTGTGTGTGTACGTTCGGGAGGTAAAAATGGCGTGACAATAATATGATGACGTATACCCACGACTACACAATCATAAACTAGGCACAACAGATAACACACCTGATCGGTACATGCTAATACTCGCAAGACGCCAATTCACAATGTTCATTAATATGAATAGCATGTCTAGGATTTCGCAAAGGGAGAGGACAAAAGGGTGCCAGCCTAGTCTCCCACGCCACCGTGTAGCGGCGCAACGGGAAAATACGGTAACAATTCAAAAAAGTTAAAGCCAAAGGGGGTCTTGGCCCAATACCTCCCCCAGATACGCCATTGATCAATAGCCTCAGTAAGAGGCCAAGGTGAATGTGAATGTGCTAACTAATAATCGGAACAAGGACGCACTCACAATATATTATGTAGTATAGTATAATATATTTTCAAGGCTAACGTATAGGTATACTGCACGGAATGGTACTGTCTGTGATATTCATTTATCTTGTGTGCTGTATGCATTTGTAGATTTCACAAGCTAATTAGGATTCACGAAATAGTAAGAAAGGTGGATAACAGAGGGCACACCGCGCGCAGGTGAGGAACCCAACGTCCGCTCACAAGGAAATAGATTGAAGGTATTAAGAAGCGTGTCCATAATAAGACACATCATATAAGCAATATTCTTTATAACATTGTTTTTTTCTCCTTCTCTTCCTCACTCCTTTCCTCGTCATGCCCGCCCCTCCGTCATATCAACTGTCTATTTGATATTACGTGACCTACGTGCATAATGGTTCACATTATCCTCAACGGTGGCGCCACTCATCATGTCACCACTGCCACAACTTGATTATAAATTCAAAATGTACAGTCGGGGAGTGGCATAAACGATTGGTACGCAGGCCAACGCCATTGTTGTTTACGACATGTTGCATCATAGCATTTGGCCCCTTGTGATACGTAAAGCAGTTTTATACACATACCCCCCGTTTGAAACCCCCCTTTTGAGAGAATTTGCTTAACTGTAGATTTTTTTAGAAATCATCCCAGAAATCCCCGGCTGATTGTGTACGCCGAAACCCTCTTTTCAAAAACCCCACGACGGGCATGATACAAAAAAAATTGTTTCTAACTATATTTCATTTGCACACAGTTGTGTATTGTGTGTACAACTGTATGCGATTTAAATTGGGATACGTCTTGATAAACATTCGGAGTCCGCCATTATGGTGTTGTTGAATATTCCCCGTACGCATTACAATAAGCAGGAATACCTTCAATATTGGTCAGTTCTTCGCGACTTGAGAACTCTATGGAAACAAAGGTTACTGTGTGTCACTACAATATAGTTTAGAATACAATACGTGTACTATGTGACAGGAATATGAGTTACGTTGTAATTGACTGTTATTACTATGCAGCTGCAAAGATTTGACGCGGTGAACATGCTAAAATAATTATCACACATTTTATTGCGCAAGAGACTCTAGTTATGTGGAATAAGGCGCCGGATTCCAATACAAGCATTATTAAAAATGATTAAAAGTATTATTATGATGTGTTTTTTATAAGCATTGAATGTTCTGTAAAGATTTTGTAAGTTCGTTTAAGGTTCCCTCAAGGTTTTGTACGTTTAGGGAACGTGCATAAAATGTTCCATGGGGCCGTTCCCAGAACGTTCCTTTCAAACGTATCCATAACCAGTTTAAGAGCGTTGAATATTGTTAGCTGGGTAACGAATATCTGCGCATGTCGTACCGCAAGAAGCAAGTTCCCAGTTCAGTTCACAGTTTTCATGACGATTCTGTTTGACTTGTTCTGTTATAGTTATTCTGTTTGACTTATTCTGTTATAGTTATTCTGTTTGACTTATTCTGTTATAGTTATTCTGTTTGACTTATACTGTTATACTTCCAGCAGCGAGCATAGCTGGAAGCTGGAGAATGAGCGCCGCACACGACGACGAAGCAAAGCCTAATGTGGTGACGATACAGATAGATGGAGCAACAGAAGACAGCGGACAACGTAACATATTTAGTGGGATGAGGCGGCCGACCAGAGTAGATAAAAACATTGGCGGTTTGATCGATGTCGATTCCAGTAACAGGTCGTTGGGTCACCTCGTCCGTAAAAGAAAACCATTAAAAAAGTCGCATAGACGTAAAAAGGTTAAATCACAAACGCCGCCAGTCACTGACGAAGACAGTCTGACTTCAGAGGATCTGGAAGAACAGCTGTACAAATTACCAGACAAACCCAGTATTAGCGAACCAAAGCCAACAGAAGTCAAAATTCAGGTTACTAAAAAAGCATCTAAAACGTTACAGCCAACATTTATGAGCCGCAGAATATCTACAGTGCCCGTGACAGGAAAACGGAGAAACACAATGATCCCAGTCAACAAAACCTCAAAGGAGAGTGCACGAAGAAAAGCAAAACGAAAAACAGCGCAATCACGTTGGAATAAGATCAAACTATCGGTTAGAAAGGGTCATCAAAAGAAAGTATTAAGTCTGTCGGATTCATTCCTACAACGATTTTCTTTTCATCACGCGGGTAGAGAATACAATGGTAAACATGCAACACCTAGACTATCAAACATTTCTATTAAAGAAGGTACTTTATCATCACACCGATACAATGCGTATGTAATTTCTCCCGAAGGAAATGTGATGTACGGGTGGCTGTTTATAATCACACTATCAGTCGTCTATAATCTGTGGACAGCCATTGCCCGTGAAGCTTTCACTGATATCATGATAGGATATGAAACATTTTGGTACGCTACCGATATCTTTGCTGACTTAATATATCTGGCCGACATTGCCGTGCAAATGCGTACTGCATATCTAGAAATGGGCTTGGTAGTGTGCGGAACTCGCTCACTATTGAACCATTACACCAGCTCTTCAAAGTTTATAGTGGACCTGATAGCACTGACACCTTTAGACTTGCTGCAATTCTACATAGGCATTCATCCAATTGTGCGATTTCCAAGGTTCTTCAAGATTTATCGGACATATCAGTTCATGTACATAGTTGGAATGAGATCAGTGTACCCCAATTTGTGGCGAGTCGTCAATCTTACACACGTCCTCTTTCTCGCATCTCACTGGTTTGCTGCATTTTACTACATGATCTCGAGGGCAGAAAACTACGTAGGCGGGTGGTCTTATCCCCCACCAGTGGACGCGTACGCATCAGTGTGGCGGAAGTATCTGAAGTCAATGTACTGGGCCACCTTGACTCTCACTACAATTGGAGATCTACCCTCGCCAGAGAGTAACATCGAGTAAGTACCATGTTTCTTTTTGTCTTCGTACAGGCGTCGTAAATATACTGTAGATAATTGTACTTACTTTGCTACCTTTGAGAAGTATCACAGCAACTTTAGCCAAATTCAGACATGTATGATACAGGCCATAGACGGATCCAGGGGGTCCGGACCCCCCTTTTTGAGTACCAAAAATCCATTGCAATTGCATGTCAACGGGGGACAAAGGCATTGCCAAGAAACAACTAAAGGTCAAAATTGTCGCTTAATACGTACGAATTCTTAAGTAGCAGTGTGACGTTTTCAGACACCGATCTAGCACAGGCGATGTACTTGGCGTCCAGGGGATCCATAAAAGTTATTCTTTGCATTATCGGTGACGTCGTTCATAGATTCACTGCACACGCCCACCGCACGCACGTGTACACCATGTCTCCCCGCGAAAGATTTAACATACTATGGGAATGTCTGGCGCTCATAGACGTGTTGGGCGCAGTTGCTGGATCTGCGCAATCTGCAGATCGGACTTTCAAGATAACATTTGGCATTTTTACAGGTAAAAATGTAAAATATCCTATCGTATCATCAACGTTTTTGAATATGTTAATCATTATAAAAAGTAATATACGTTTTAAAATCACATTTTGCTGTCAGTGAGCTAATTTTAACACAAAACCAAGAGGAGTGATGTATTTTTTTCAGAACCACTATCAGAAGGGGCTGAATGAGAAACTATTAAACACAGTTTCGTTGGCAAAGGATGTGCTGAATAATATAGAGAATGCGTGTAGCACTTGTTTTAGTCAAAGACGTGTTAGTATCTTTGCGTGCAAAGATACTTCAATTGTAATTGAATTGTACACATTGTCGTACGAATAAATATATTTTTATTATTATTACTACACTACCGTTCCTGTAGTTTACAATAATGTCGATACAGAGTTAATTACGTGTTGTTTAGGCAATTGTAGCATACTCGTTTTTATTAAAAATTTTTATTACTAAAGTTGTTTTAGTAAATATTACAATAAATGGCACATGACTGATGTTTAATATTCTCTTTTCGTTTGGACATTTTCAGAAACACCGCATTTTCTTCATAGGAATAGGCCTACCTACAGGTGTAAATGAAGCAAAATCCGCTGCGTTTTCCCGAAACTCTAGACTCAAAAGTAGTTGCACCTCGTCTACTGTAAATTTGACATTCGAAGTTATACTTATGTGACGAATACAAGAAAATATATAGAACTACTTTATCACGATTTTTATATTTTCAGCAAATCGGTATTAAAACGGGACACGGCCGAATGCCGTATTCCTCCCAAAAATCCGTATTGTATAGGGAAAAATCGTACGAAGTCGCATGTCTGAATTTTGGGATGATTACTTTACGCCCTTACTCGATCAAAACCAGATTATTGGTGTCCCAAATTACACAATTTCAAGTGGTTTGTCTAAAAAAACGTCAAATTGGTAGGAAAGGCGGATACCCCCCTCCTACACCCACCCCCACCCCCGAGGCGCTGTGCGCCTCGTTTCGCCCCTTCGGCGCTTCATACATTACCTTAGACCCCCGCTTTTTCTAAACCATGGATCCGCCCCTGCAGGCAGTGATTAATAGTTTCATGTTTGGTAACCACAAGGAATACATGTGAAAATGTGTGCACAGTACTGCCATCCACAGGCCGGGCTTTAGGCTCTACCAAATATCTGTTTTTTGCTCTATTAAATTTCTCGGGCCGGGCCGGGCCGGGCCAGGGTCTACATTTTATGGACCTGGGCTGAAACGAAATTAAACACTGCGGCTTGGGCCGCGTGCATGCGTGCGTGCGTGCGTGCCTGCGTGCAACAACAAGAAATGGTTGAACTGCAGCGGATGTCATTACTATGTCGATTGATTGATCTCTTTAATAGGTTATTGTGTCGACAGAACTGATGATGTGTAAATACAATTGATCTCTCTAATAGTTCTTTTTCAGGTACGTATTTACCATTGGCAGCTATCTGATTGGTGTGTTTGTTTTTGCGGCTATTGTAGGTGAGTTTTTGTTTCTAATGTCGCTGTTTTAATAATAAACACTATTATATGTTTATCATTGTCGAAGGGTTTACGTAAAAACATCATATATATTTACAAATATATGTTGTTTAGCTTTATGTGTAGTATGGTGTGATGTAGCAATATGTTGACATGTGCCGGTAATAAAAATTTACAGCGCGTGCGTGCATGTGCGCGTGTGCGTGCGAGCGGGCGTGCGTGAGTGCGAGCGTGCGTGCTAGATGACATTCATTCATTATTTAAACTACAAAATCTTGTCAACTTTCCAACCGTTGTCGATGTTCTTGTGCCTATTTTAACCTCTTTATTTTAATAATTTGTTCATTAATATAAATGTGCATATGCTTCCAGGTCAGGTTGGCAGCGTAATTGCAAATAAAAATGCAGCTCGTGTGGAATACGAGCGTCTCTTGGTAAGAATGCCTTACTGTTGCTGTTCCTTTCTAAAGTACATTACACCAAACTAACCTAACTAACGATATTTAACGCAGTGTGGCTTTAGACCATCTCGAGGAACCACCGATGTGATCTTCGTGGCTAGACAAATTCAGAAAAAATTTGAAAAAAACTGGGAACTATTTATGACCTTCGACTTCATCAATCGTGAAGCCCTCTTGAAGGTTTTGTCCAGGTTTGGGAGTCCTGCCAACTTCATCACCATCCTGCGATTTCGTCATGACAACATGACCGCAGACTGCTACAATGGGACTGAAACGGAGCCTTTCACCATTCGAATATGGGTCAAGCAAGGATGCATTATTGCACGGATCCTTTAACCGTATCCATGGAAACTTAGTGTAAATATCAGGTTAACTGATTATTGATCTGTTATAAGCACGCTATTTCATAAACGCGGGCCGTGTCCAATAGTACAAAAAAGATTTGTTCAAGACACACAAGACCGCAAGGAATGTCACATATGAGCACGTAAAATTATCACATTTAAGAAACTCCGTTGGAATTACGGATAAATCACAACAGACGGCACGTGTGCAAAGTATAATGATTTGTACCTAGTCTTATCCATGTCACATTTGAGTAAATCTGTAAGAGTTACGGGGGAACCGCAAGAGTTTGCACATATGATATTGCATGATATATTGTTTCTGCCGGAAGGATGGCGCCAAGACGTACATGCATGAGAACAAAGTGCCAACTGGTTTGCAACATCGTGTACAGCGCTGGTACAACTACGCTTGGTCCAGGTAATCCAATTAATATTGAAAAGTGAGAGTATTGTTTGCTTTATTAGAGGCCACCCAGTAGTAGATTCAGATTCTCGTAACGACTGTTATAAAAGCTGGGTGAAATATGTTTCATTTAATCAATATGGAACTCAATACCGATGTTGCGAGAAACCCCACCGCGTTCTTGGCTACATGGTATTTCGGCTTCAATGCTGCCTAATCTTCAACACTCGTTTAATGGCCCAGTTCAGAACGTTATTCTTCATTATATCGCTTGTTCTAACTCCCCAATCCGTTGTGTGTACATTCCCGACATGTGGGTGGCCACGTATATTCTCAATCCTAGAAATACCTTCATGAAACACAGCTCTCCACGACTTCCCGTCCTCCCGTACTTCTCTCTTAATCACCTCTTCCTTACATTGATGTTTATGATGATCACGGTGCTTATGATGATAATAATGAATATTATTATTATTATATTATTATATAACTTTTTTAAATTATCCTGATTGCACATTCATTACAGGGGACGAATAAACGGAGGTGGTGACTTAAAGTCTCTGGGCTTGCTTCCAGACAAGCTCAAGACAGAACTTGCACTCCACGTCAACCTTGAAACGCTTAAGAAGGTGCAGTCATTTCTGTGCAGAACGTTGCATAGTTCTGATACAAATAATGCGAATGATTTTTTTGAGGAAAAGACAGTGTTGTTAATGTACCAACTTGGAAACGTATATATATATATGTGCAGTGCAGTTAGACAACAAGGACAATGGATTCGTTTGGACAAAACAGGAAATGTATCAATCGCGTAGACCAATTTTATATTAATTAATACATAATTGATATTTGCAATGATGTAATTGCGCTTCATTTCATAGTGTTACGATGTGATCGAGGTAAGAAGAAAGATATGATGGCGCACGTGCGTATGTGCACCTATTTTACTGCAGGTGAAAATCTTCCAAAACTGTGAGACTGAGTTTCTGCACGATGTTGTACTCAAGATGCAGGCGTTCATCTTCACTCCGGGGGATTTGGTGTGTCGGAAAGGTGAAGTAGCCCGAGAGATGTTTATCATATCTGAAGGCACGCTCGAAGTAATACAGTAAGCATGTGTGCCTGGTTTTATTGTAGCTCAGAATATTTCCACAATAGAGTGACTGAGTGAGAGAGAGAGAGACAGAGAAAGAAAGATAGAGAGAGAGGGGGGGGAGGAAGAGAGAGAGGGAGAGAGAGAGGGGAAAGAGAGAGTGACAGAGAGAGAGAGAAGAGAGGGGGGAGAGAGAAAGATTTCTAGGAAATAATTTCATGCAATTGATATATTAATCAACGTCATGAGGATTTAATATGATAGCCAATATTAGTTATGCGGCAATCAATGTGAAGGAGACGGGGCTTTTACTTTAATTCATGTGGAAATATAATTTCTTTCAGCCCTTGTCTGACCAATGATGATCTGTTTACAGAGCTAATGGTGAAGTAGCAGCTACCATGGGGTCTGGAGATTACTTTGGAGAAATTGGCATCTTAAATATCAGCGGTGGCGTCAACAGGTATTATGCGAAGTTATGTTAACTACATTATTCAGTTTGCTTCGTTGTTCTGTTGTTATCATTGTCGCGTGGTATTTCTAAACTGTTGCAACGTGTACAGTAGTAGGCCTACACTATATTTATGTGAAAGGGCCCGGACGGGACGAATAGTCGTATTTGAACTTTAACCGTCTATTCGTGAGGTGCGGTGGCGGTGTCAACCGAGGGGACCGGGGTTCGAGTCTACCAGCTCCTGTTTTGAAACTTGGACAGTTTTGTTGAGTACCTGACTATAGACTGTAGTGGAAACACATGAAAGATAATCTTCACGCAGTAATTCAAATGTTTGCTAATTTGAGTAAGTGTTTACCTTTCATACTTCACGTAGACCTGATCCATCTACTGCACTATATGTAGCACTCCTGCTAAGTATGTCCATATTTATATGTCTTTCGCTTGTCTGGTCCAAAGTGCTCCTGAATAATTCTTTGTGTCATCATACCATCGTCTCGTTGGTCTGCATCTTGCTCTTTTCCCATTATTTTACTTTTATCATATATGGGGTTGATTGAAGTTGGTTGCCTGCTTGCCTGTCAGACGCACTGCGGATGTCCGGTCAGTTGGTTATTCGGAGCTACTCGTGCTGATGCGTACAGACGTGCTTGATGCTCTCAAAGACTACCCAACCGCTGAGGTAAGCACTATTTGCTAAATCGCACGAGAAATTTACTTATTTGGCTAAAAATAGCGGAGTTAAATCGCTGTTTTACGTCACCGACGGATTAAGCCAATGATATTATGTCTTTCGCATTCGGTTAAAAATTGATAGGATATATTTTCGGATACTGCACGCGGTTTTCGCGTAACAACCTTGATTTACATTCAGCATATCTTTCAGCTTAACATAAAGAGATGTGCACAGCAACGATTAAATGCGCTGCGTAAAACAGAAGTGGTCACGAAAAAATACATACCCAAGTTACCCAATATGAAACCAGATATTTCTGGGTTGTATCAAATGACCCGAGAACCCAGCTTGTCCGAAGAACGTACGAACGAAAACAGTAGCAATAACAGCATATGCGGCATATTCAATTATTTGCGCTGGCCAAAGATGGACAGTATTCTGACTCGGTGGGAACCTCTGGATGCCCAGTATGAGACCGAATATACCAAAGACATAACTGCTGACAGTGTCCCGCCGTGGGAGAGTGACAGCACCTCACAGCTGTTTCTGAAAACTGACTTAGAAGACACTGACCCTGACAACTGTTCATGTGATGGCAGTGACATTTGTGAAGATTCCACTGATGACAGTAGTAAGAGTGACGGTGACAGCACGACATCCGCTAGCAACACGACTGTGGATCGTCACAAGAAAGCGGCTACACATCCGACATACGCTACACGTCTTCCACGTCTTCCACATCCGACATACGCTACACGTCTTCCACGTCTTCCACGTCTTCCACGTCTTCCACGTCTTCCACGTCTTCCACGTCTTCCACGTCTTCCACGTCTTCCAAGTCTTCCACGTCTTCCACGTCTTCCACGTCACGACGGGTCAGTATATATTGTGCGACACACGGTCATCCTGTATAAATATATAAAATCTAAATAACACAAATCTATAAAATAATACAGTTATCTTGTTGTCCATGCCTCTAGAACACTAGGATTTATATTCAAACCTCAACACAGCAGAACGCATCCTGCAAAGGTCGCAACTAATTCTGCTTTTGTTTTACCCTAACACAATCAACCAATCCCAAGACCTACTATACAGATGTGAATGAGCTTGCAACTCATTTGGCCTTCCTCTGAACTCTTCCCACATAAAGCGAGTTGCATTCAACATTGATAACCCCTTGTCCAAACATCTGCACAGAAAAAAGGAGGATTTTTTTAATATCTAGATGCATGGACTGTTAATAGTGAAAAGGACATAACAACCTGGTACTGGAATTGCAGAAGTCTTGGCAGCCTGCAAAAGTTTTGGGAAGATATGGAAGTCAAATCTAACCGATAATCTTGAAAGGAGATTAATGGACAAACACCAATGTAGAAGTATCGTGAACATGGGACCCGTCATCCAGACGACCAGTTGATGTTCACGGCCCCATTTTGTTCAATTGGCACACAAGGCGTATGTTCATTTCTAAAATCAATGCGTGCGCACAATCGGAAGTAGACCGAGATTGCGCTGGTCCCGCCTTTTTTTTTAGCAAGATGGCGCTGGTAAAAAAGCAAAATAACCTGTATTCTTCTATGCGTACAGTACACAATGACTAATTACTCTCGACTTAAGCATTTTCACTCCGTGGCGGAGCATAGGCCATTAACAACTCCTTTCCATCGAACATAGTTTTGGGCTTGTGTTTCCAGTTCTTTTCATCTAGATCCTGCTTTTGCCATCTCTGCTTCCACTTCTCTGCGCAACGTGTTTCTCGACGAACAACTAGTGTCAGGAGCCACGAAGTCATCGTCAGTTGTCGGAATGTCATTACTTGAAAACAGTTTTGTCGCATTAAACGTTCCGGTATATCAGCACCATATACTATTAGCCTGTACTGTTTGTAAAGGAGCACTAACAGTAGTTAACACAGAGCTGCTAATAATGTATCTACTAAAAACAATCAACGATGCAAATGTATTATGTTATTATAGCATGTCATATAGCATGATATATGTTATTATAGCATGTCATATAGCATGATATATGACAATCTTGTTAAATGTATTATGTTATTATAGCATGTCATATAGCATGATATATGACAATCTTGTTAAATGTATTATGTTATTATAGCATGTCATATAGCATGATATATGACAATCTTGTTAAATGTATTATGTTATTATAGCATGTCATATAGCATGATATATGACAATCTTGTTAAATGTATTATGTTATTATAGCATGTCATATAGCATGATATATGACAATCTTGTTAAACAAAATGGCTTTCAACATAGCATAAATTGTCATTAAACGTCATACAACGGCTAGCCTTGCTGATACCCACTCGATGTTCACAAACATATTCACGTAATTTGCGTCAAACGACCGCATCAGTTCCTTCGTACGGTAGGAATGCTTCGTGAAACCAGCCAAGCAGAATATTTACAAATGTAGGAAGTGAAAAGGTATGATCAAGTGTTAATGTGCCTTATATAACGGGAATAACATACTGATTGTTGATGTCACTCGAGTGTCACCAGCCATATAACATCACTCGTGCGGCACTCGTGATGTTATCTGGCTGGTAACACTCTCGTGACATCAACAAACAGCATTTTATTCCCTAATCAGACAACGCGAAGAAAACGTGCTCTGAAACTAATAGTGTTAAACTATGCAGAGCAAGACATTCATTGGAAAGACACGTGAGAAAGGCCGTGGAAGATGACGCAGCTGAAGCTATGGATGACATCTTTCGTAATGTACACCATCTACTTAAGAATAAAATGGTGAGAACTCTATGTGATCAACATAAAGGCTGACACAATTAATTTATTAAAATATATTTATCCTAATTCAACAAAGTTGGTAAACAGTACATTGTACATATGCATCTACGCATTAAAGTTGCATTCGTTATTTAGGTATACGCACGCACACAAAGCAGTACACACATATAACAATGTATTTAATTAATCGCAGTCACACAGTTAAATGAATGGCGACCTTAAGTGACCATCTCCATAAACTATTCCAATCAAATCTTGACATGCCCTTAAAGTACGCAACTCACTCATTCACTCATTCACTCATTCACTCACTCACTCACTCACTCACATTAAATGACCGCGCACACACATCGCACGAACACAAACATACACACTTACACAGACACGGACGAATACAGATACACATAGTCACATACATACAAAAGACATACACACAAATACATGCACGCACGCTCGCACGCATACACAAACACGCGCGCACTCATGTCTTGTTTGTGCAGAACAATATCCACGTATACTATTGGAAGCAGATGAAGCTACTGAAGTCTGATAATTTGAAGAAACAGCAACGTATAGAAGAACTGGAATCTCAACAACAGTCTAGCAAGGTTTCGTAATGAGGTTTCAGGTAATCTACCACCAGTTTATGGTGGAAGGTGCTTGCGTGCGAGCGTGCGTGATAAAGTTGTTAGACACGCGAGGTCAAGATAAACAACCTGTGTCAACACCCCGTACAGAATAAATAAAATACATTTATGTATGTCCAACAAGTATTACCGCGTACACATAAATACATAATTGCACAATAACTTATCACGATGTATAGTGCACATTCCTTGAAGCAGAGCAATTTCAGGTCATGCCGACCTTTTATCCCTCATCGGATGCGAACGAATGCCCTGTCAATATTGGATGGGGTGAAGCACGTTACAAGATGCGTGAAAGAGGACGCAGTGGTCATGACACTGGAGTCTCACCCTAGCCACCTTGGTTCGATACCAGCGGAGGTGCCAAATCTCCGCCTTTGGAAAGGAGATATCCTTAATGTTTTCCTTTTTGAAACAAGGCCACATTTTCTATGAAAGTGGCTATATATATATATATATATATATATATATATATATATATATATATATATATATATATATATAAAATACACAAAATTCTACACTTGTCCATAATTGTTCCTCCTAATTATTTAACTACCTACCTCTGTACTCGCTGCACACGTAACGGGCACTCGCTCGTCTACCAAAGAAATTAAGCCCTTCCATCTACTACCATCTACTCCAAGATTACATGTAATGCGGACACACTACCAAGTTTACATGTGAAAAGAAGAGATCATCGCGGAACCAAAACAACACTTGTATCTGTATCTACAAGGCTATGACTGGAAGGTCAATTTACGACTGAGAGATGTTTATATTTCTGATGCATGAAGACGCAACGCTAGACTATATTTTAAGCCGAATCTTGTCTGTGCACAAAGGAACTGCATGAATACGCGCATAGTATAAAGGATTAGGAAAATAAGTCTGTATGCATTATTCGTAGCGCGTTGTTGATTAGAGTGACCATCTTAATGAGACGAGACTTTAATAATTAATGTCATGGTTTTTCAACTATTGCTTGTATTGCAGCCCAATACACACATGACGCCTCTGGCTGCCTAACGATTACACAAGAACCAAAGGTTGTCAGTCTGTCGAACACCGTGCTTGCTTGCACGAACAGGTGCTGGTGGTGGTAATGTGTGCTAAACGAGTATGCTCTGCTAGACATGTTGTCGTGTTGGGACTTATCAAGAATGTAATCCTAATCTGGTGCAATACACGTGCTGCCATAGTAGTAATATTTTGAATCGCAGCTCAATGTGGCAAATGTTGAAATTCGTGCGGAACCTATTCTCGATTCTGTTCTTGACGTTGACTTTATGAGTGCTATTGGCTTAATGACATTTAGTAATCGTGTTTGTATTTTAGCGCCCCTGTTTGTGACAATAAATATATAATACATACATACAATATCTACATACATGCATATTGTGTGATAAGTGTATTAATGCAACCTGCAGCTAGGTAAAACATATTTGCTTTAAGCAGTGCGTGTATTTGTGTGTTCATGTGCGTACAGCGGAAACTGCTTATAGTGGATGCTAAGTATAGCTAGCTACAGGTATTTGCAAAATAGACGTACTCCACTGCAAAGATCAACATTTCATCCAACAACGTAACAGCTTAACAACATAAGTTTGGTGCAAAATTGCTGCGAACACCTAAAGTTGTGCTGCGAACAGTTACAATTGTAGGGAAGGCAGTATCGGTTGAACCATTCATTATGTTAGTTGAGCTACCCAAGTATTTTTTTTTCTGGAAACTTGGTAGGGGAGAGTTGCCGGGATTGGACCAGTTCCTCGATCGGACCAGTGCTGTATATTCCATATTACTGTCTACCGTGGCATCCTCTGTCGATTATGTCATTCATCAGTGGCATTTCAGATGACACGGTAAATTTCGACGAAATAGCAGTACTTTTTAAACATTTATCACCGAAAGTAGGTTTTCTATGTCCCCGACATAATAGTCAGGCCTTGGTCAGTTATCAGTACAGCAGCCTTGGTCATACTTACAGGCGAACATGTGTGTCCATCAAGAGTATAGGAGCCCAACGTATGTGGCGATAATAAGAATTTTAAAGTGGATGTCGTCTGCTTGTGATGACAATGCAATATTTTAACTCGTGAAATTCCACGATTGGGCCACTGCAGTTGCCACAATTGGACCAGCGACTCACATAGGGGTATGTCATCATTATATGTGTGTAATTGTTCCAACACAGTGTATTGATTACCAGAAAGTAATATTAGACAAGGGAGCAATTATAATAATGCAAATAAAGGAAGTTGCTAAGTGGTCCAATCGAGGGAACTTGTAACATAACACATTTTGTCACAGGTAAATATAATTGTTTCGGACTACCAAATACTTTATTAGGGTTTATATAAATTTAGTGTCAATGGTCATATATAAACGGAAGAGGATGAAAATAGAACTGGCAAATGGTGGACCTCCGGGGGCAAAGGCTGGATGTACAATGAGGGGTTTGTTATTTGACTGTGACATTTTGTTAAACCAACGAAGGAGGAGACTGATATAGCTCGGGAAGCTGGAATGGCCTTGGTCTCACTTCCGCCACACACGACTCACCGATTCCAGCCTTTGGATGGGGCTTTTTCGGACCGTTTGGGGAATTCTACGATAATGCATTGAGTATGTAGATGAGAGAACATGTAGGCAGAGCAGTGACAAGATGGCAAGTCGCCGAAATTCTTAATGTGGCGTACAGAAAAGCGGCATCCGTTCAGAATGCTGTTATTGGCTTCAGGAAGGCAGGTCTGTGGTCAATGACCATATATGTATTCCAATACTCGCTGCTGCTACGGTAACTAATGTAATCACGGAAGTTGCACAAGAGCAAAACCCTATGCCACCTCTGACCCCAGATTTTGCAGCTCCAGCACTGACAGCTGTTGGAAGCTGTACCAGAGTTATGACCACCGAAGAAAGAAACTGGCTAAACAAAGCTAAGTCTGACCGGAGATAGCTATGCCTACTAGGCCTACACCCACCCAAGAGCCCAGTACTTCTAAGACCACTGCAACTCAATCGAGAGCACACAACAATTCTGATCCACCCAAACCTAGTCGATTGCAGCTCATCAAGGACATCGAAGGCTGCAGAACTGGTCAATGGTGCACCACTTTGTTCGATGGTAAAATCTACCCAGACATAATGCGACGAGCCATGTATGTGACGAAAGAAACTATGGCGGTGCAGTGAGGGTAAATTGTGCGACAGAACAGGTTCCGATGGCCTCTGAAGGATGACACAGCAGTATACGAATTGCAGTTGACACTATGCAGGCATAGTACAAGTAACGGATGTGATGAAATACTCTATTGTGCCAGTGCATGCAATTGCGAGACAGAACATGTTGTGATGGGCTCTAAAGCATGTCGATCATTTCCACTAGCCTATTCTGGAGCCATTGACAGAAGACAATGAACATTAGGCCCTGTTGACATTTCATTTGACTACTGATTAATTTTATGTTTCTAATGAACACTATATTTTACTCACGTATTAATTCAAAGTTTGGTCTATATAATGTGTTTGTCCAGTCGAAGAAGACATGGGACATTGCGTACGGTGCATGGAACTACAAAGATTATGCACACTGGTATTTATTAGTATATTGTATTTAACTAATGGTAACTATTATTGTTATAATGAACACTATATGTTACTTATGTATGTATCAATTCATAATTATGCTTAGTCCTATATATAATCATTTTACTTTTGGTCCAATCGAATACATTGGGTGGTCCAATCGAGGAAACCGTGGCCACGATTGGACCGTTTTGTAATTTTTTTTTTTAATTCATCAATGATTTTCTGGTGATTAATAGCTTGTTGTTGAAAATAAAATATAAACTCTATGTTAGTATATTGTTTACATCAATTCCATTTGTTATCGCGTCTATATTCAGGATTACAATTAGGGGTCACTATCCCGGCAACTCTCCCCTAATTGTGATTAATATCTGCTGGTGTGTGAATTATCAACGCACGTGATCAGACTTTACTGTCTGTGCACTTACAAATGGTTTAACTATGCACAGATAAAATTATTTACACCACAAGCTTAATTGTCGAAGCGGGGATAGTTGAACCTCCCAAGGGAGGTTTAGTTAGTTGAGCCGCGCAAGGCCAAAGGGAGGGTTAGTTAGTTGAGCGGTTAAAGAACGAAGACGAGTTTTCTTTACCCCAAAATACATCAAGAAATTAATTTTCCTGAGCAAATTAGGACATCGGATAGCTACAAGGCAACATATTAGCAGTTAAGATATGTGTTGTGCTCATTGGGTAGACGTGTTGGTCGAGTTGTTATGAATTTTTGTACAAGGCCTACTTAAATTATACAAACAAAGAATTTACGCAACTTACGCTACACTGTGGCTCAACTTACCCCACCCCTAGTGTTAGTTGAGCCTGCTTACTAACCCTATTTGAATCACCTACATAAAATTATCTATGCATGCTGGATATATTATCTTGGTATACAATGATCATAATAATCATTTGTGTGAGTAAAAACAATGTTGACTTAAGAATATGATTGCGCCCTAATTTCCCCTACTAGTATAATATATACTACCTCACACATCGATTCCATAGCACCGTTGAACATCAAAACACCAATATGCAGTTCACTCATTTAAATGTTCAATAACGACTAGCAATGTAAACATATATATATGTTAAAGTGGTAGAGTTTAAAAAACCGAAATATATTATAGTACTGAAGGGAAATCGCTATCTACTGTCAAAAAGGGACGATCTATTTTACGATTAGATGCCCCTTAGAGCGAATTCAGACGGATCGAGGTACCGACACATTTTATTTTAAACAAATACCGACATGTAATGTTAGAATCGTTGTTTAGTAGTTCAGACAGAGAAACAATGGAGGCCGTTGTTTCGAACTTTCGACATCCACCGAGAACCTCTAGATGAGCGTACTACCCGATGATGATACAATTGACTGTGATTGCGGGGGGGTGGTGGTCAACCTACAGGGTTATCTAACAGCTACGCTACAAACTGCTGGATCCATCTGGTCCGGTCATGGTTTTTAACATGCTCAACAAGTGTCATCAACATTTTGACAGTTGGGTTCCACTATACGAGTAAGTTTTATATTTTGATAGCATATAAATTCTTAAGTTTTCTTATGTATATGCTAGTTTTAATTTAAAATAATTTGCTAGATAGATTTTTTTTTATTAGCCTGTCCCCACTAATGCTCCGATTTGGTGTGAATGATATTTAACCTCATCCTCTCACCACCCCCTCCATTCAAAATGCGAGATATAAAATAAGCGCATAGTATCGCCCACTAAACACTCGTAAACAAGCTCAACATTTCATTTCTAGCGTTACCATCCCTGAATTAATGGGTGGGGCACATATGAAAACAACTTCAGACATAAATTAGACTCTGAATTTGATGTGTCATCACGAATTAAGAGAACAAACCGAGGAAGAGTCGACGTAGGCCTTAATTATAATTTTCGGCCCCTGATTGGACACACGAATAGTAACAAATTATTTATTTTTTAAATCTATTTCTGACTAAATTAATAGATGGAGAAAGAAAATATTAATGAAACTGATTATATTTCATTAGCCATTTGTGCGGTTGTAATAGTGGATGGCTTTCAATGGGGCATATAAGAACCGGATTTTCAACTAAAGTGATTTATACCTTTCCTGTTCATTTGGTGGTCATTGGCAAGATGCGCAGATACAACACGTGGCTAGTAACACGTTCTCCAGCAAAAACACGAACCGCAAACGAAAAATACGATCACCCTATACCCCCCTGTAATATCCTGGACTATGTTGCATGATTGAGTAGGCACTCATGTGTGAGTTGGCTAGAGCACTGTACCGATGTAGACAGCCGTTCAAATAAACATTACAGTTAGTTGAAAAGCTAGCCTTATTATACTGAACCCAGAAAGAGAACTTTACATGGTGGCAGCGGTTCGATGCAAAGAAAGCACGCATGGACCACGTAAGAACATTGAATGTCAAACTAACTTGAAATATGCGATTGTTGTGCCACGAAGGCAGCATAGCGAATGAAGTAAAATGAAGCCGAACTATTTTCACGTACAGCACACTGCAGTAGAGACGTCCATCGCTAGAAAAGCAGGCGTATGAATACATTGAAAGCTACAAAAGTAAAGCGGCACACACAACGAAAAGCGTGACGCGATAAAAGCGAAGAAGTGTGATGATCTACGCTATACGTAATGCTCGTCGACGCACGAGTGTAGCGCGTGCAAGACGTACGCCGTGTTGTGATTGCTATAAATAAAGAAATACATTGTATGCAATACACACTGAACTGACTACTGCAAACAAGGAATAATGTCTGACCATCCACGAATGGACTGGTCTAACGCAGACCTAGCTGGAACATTCAAACTGTTCAAGCAAAAATGTGAAATATACTTCAATGTAAAAGACACAAAAGTCGACAAAATGGTCAACCATATACTGCTATATGCCGGTGATGAAGGTATAAAAATATACAATTCGTGGAACTTATCAGATAGTGATAGAACAGATCCATCACTGGTGTGGGAAAAATTCCAAGCACACATTGAGCCCAAAGTAAACTTTAGGGTGCAACGTTTTTATCTACAGAAATACAGTCAGGCAGGAGGTGAATCAATCGATGATTACGTCACACGGTGCAAGCTGCAAGCGCAAAAATGCAAATTTAATCAAGCTGAAGCAGAGGAAAGACTCATTGAACAGTTGATCATCGGCACTAACATTGCAGAGCTACAAAAAGAGCTATTGGGTCATGACGATAAACTCACGCTAGAAAAAGCACTGGACATAGGGCGCACAACAGAAGCGTCAATAAGTCACATGACGCAGCTGCAAAGCGTACAGTCGAATCACACCAACGTGCACTATGTCCGCGCAGCCAATCCCAGTAAAGGCTGTCGATTCTGTGGGAGGGCTCACCTAAAAGAGGACAGATGCCCAGCATACGGTTCCACCTGTAAGAAATGTGGCGGCAGAAATCATTGGCAGGCGGTGTGTAAGAAGTCTGATGGGGGTCAAGGTCAACCTAAAAGGGGGAGAGGACAGCATGTCGTCAGAGCGCGATCCAAGACAAGACGCGAATGGCACAGCGACGGGGCATCCGCAGCATACAGGCGGAAGCGAGACGTCCACGCTGTAGGTCTGCAGAGAGGATACGCGGAGCCACAAGACAAATTGGAAGCACAATTTGAACACCTGAGCTTCGCATCATTGACGACAAACGGCACTACAATGGATACACGCGACGAAGTATTCGCCAATCTCGACATCAAACTGCCCAATATACGCAAGGGGCAAACAGCAGACCTGAAGGTCAAAGTGGACACAGGGGCCCAAGGGAACATACTCCCGCTGAGGGTATTCAGGAAGATGTTCCCTGACGCGATAACTGGACAACACCCGACACATGGAACGTTGATGCCGCGAGACCACACGATCTTGTCTGCTTATAACGGTACACGAATTCCACAGTATGGAACAATCCAATTGGCATGTCGATATCAGCAGAGCGATTGGGTGGACGCCGAATTCTTTGTGGCAGACACAGAAGGTCCAGCAATCCTAGGACTACCAAACTCTCGCCAACTACGACTCGTGACTCTACACTGCGCCATAGAGAAGAATACGATCAGTCAACAAGCCGATCCGATTGGGTCAACGCAAGTGCTGAAGCAGACGTACCCAGATCGCTTCGACACCTTGGGAAACTTCCCAGGAACATATCACATCGTGACAGACCCAGACGTGCAGCCAGTGATACACGCGCCAAGGAAGTGTCCGATTCAAATCAAGCGAGTCACCGAACCAACAGAGTGGGTATCTAGTCTGGCATTCTCGCGCAAGAAGGACGGTTCGTTGAGGATATGCCTGGATCCCAAGGATCTCAACCGAGCCATAAGGAGATGCCACCACAAGACACCGACACTTGAAGAAATCACTCACAAGTTCACAGGCGCGAAGCACTTCTCAAAGCTAGATGCAAAGAACGGCTATTGGTCAGTGAAACTGGACCATGAAAGCAGCCTTCTGACGACCTTTAACAGTCCCTTTGGCAGGTACTGCTTCACAAGAATGCCGTTTGGTCTCGTCATGTCGCAAGACGTGTTCCAGCAGAAGATGGACGCGATCCTCGACAACTGTCCCGGGACGGTCGGCATAGCTGATGACGTCGCCGTATTTGGACGCACAGAGGCGGAGCATGACGCCAACCTACGGAATCTCATGAGCGTTGCCCGTGAGTACGGCTTGGTGTTCAACAGCAAGAAGTGTGTGGTGAAGGCATCACAGATCAGCTTCTTTGGTATTTTGTATGACGACAAGGGCGCTCACCCAGACCCGAAGAAGGTGGAGGACATTCAGATGATCCCAGCTCCAACGAACAGAACGGAACTGCAGGAGTTCTTGGGAATCGTCACATACATGGGCCCGTTCGTACCCAACTTGTCGCAGAACACGGCAATGTTGCGCGACCTACTGAAGAAAGACGTCGAATACCAGTGGTCACAGATGCACCAAGAAGTCTTCGATAAGGTCAAGTCCTCGATATACGCTGGGACGACACTCGCGTATTTTGACTGTGATAAAGACTATACAATACAAGTTGATGCGTCAGGAAGAGGATTGGGAGCTGTCCTGTTACAGGAAGGAAGACCAATCGCATACGCTTCCAAGAGCCTGACAGACACCGAAAAGCGGTACGCCAACATAGAACGAGAACTACTCGCTGTTGTGTTTGGCGCAGAACGTTTCAGAACATACGTGTATGGCAAACACTTCGTAGTTGAGAGCGCCCACAAGCCTTTGGAAATGATTCAGCTGAAGAACTTGATGGCAGCCCCACCTAGACTGCAAAGGATGCTACTGAGGATTCAGCACTATGACATCACTATCAAGTACAGGCCAGGAAAGGAGTTGCTCCTAGCCGACGGGTTGTCGAGACTGCCAAACCCTCGAAGTAGAGAAGAAATTGACCTCGATGTGATGGTCAGCATGGTGCAGTTCTCGAACAACAAGATACTGGAACTGCGAAGGGAGACGGACACGGACACGATTCTCCGCGACTTACAAGAAGTCATCATCAGAGGTTGGCCAAAGACGCGTGCCGACATCCCGATAATCTTGCGACCATTCTGGTGCTACCGTGATGAGCTCTCGGTAGAGGACGGAGTCATCCTGAAAGGCGAGCGTGTAGTTATACCACAAAGTATGCAGGCGGACGTGATCCAGCGCATACACGCCGGTCATCAAGGCATCGAGAAATGCAAGATGCGGGCGAGAACTAGCGTTTTCTGGAATGGCATCAACAATGACCTTGAGGACGTAGTGAAGAGATGTGCCGTGTGTCAGGAACACCAGCACACCAATCCCAGAGAGACACTGTTGCCGCACGAGTTGCCAACACGATCGTGGCAGATCCTGGGGACAGATCTGTTCCACTACAACAACTCGGAGTATTTAATAGTAGTTGATTATTACTCCAAGTTTCCGTTTGTACGCAAGATGCCGACACCGTGTACCAGTCACGCGGTAGTAGCGGCAACGGCAGACATATTCTCAGAACACGGGGTTCCAGAGAAGGTCGTGAGCGACAACGGACCACACTACGATTGCGTCAACTACAAGAAGTTCGCACAGGAATGGGGATTCGAGCATGTGACAAGTTCTCCTCACTTCCCACAGTCAAATGGATTTGTTGAGCGCACCATACAGACGGTCAAGCGCACTCTTCTGAAGGCGAAGGAGAGCAACATGAATCCATGCAAGGCGATGCTGTGCTTGAGGACGACGCCTCTCGATCATCATCTACCGTCACCCAGCGAACTGTTGTACGCACGGAAGTTGAAAGGCGACCTCCCCATCCAGATTCGCAACCCGTTGACGCGTAGAGACGACATCTACAGGCGACTGCAGGAGCGCCAGGACACGCAGAAGACGTTTCACGACGCGCACGACATGTCACAATTGACGGCAGGGCAACATGTGCGCATACAAGACCAAGCGTCTGGCCGGTGGCAGAAAGCCACTGTAACAGCGACCTGCGAAGAGCCGCGGTCGTACCTAGTCGAGGCGCAGAACGGTCGCATCCTGAGGCGCAATCGACGTCAGTTACAAGCGACACCATCGCCAAGAAGGGTACACTTCGCAGACGAAACACTGACAGCGGTAGGCGGCGATGACACACCCCGCGCACAGCCCACAACAACGGGGCAACACGATGAGCACACGAGAAGAGCTGACGACGCGACGCAACTGGCATACCGAGCTCGGTCTGGCAGAGCTGTCAAGCAGCCGGACAGGCTTGACCTGTAACTATTTAGAATAGTGTGCCATACTAGAATAGTTGTGCCATACTAGAATAGGTGCGCCATATTAGAATAATACAATACATGCAGAGACAATAAGTTATAGTTTACTGTTCTTGTTCACTATGTTAAAAAGGGGGATGTAATATCCTGGACTATGTTGCATGATTGAGTAGGCACTCATGTGTGAGTTGGCTAGAGCACTGTACCGATGTAGACAGCCGTTCAAATAAACATTACAGTTAGTTGAAAAGCTAGCCTTATTATACTGAACCCAGAAAGAGAACTTTACACCCCCCCAGATTTTAAAGCCGGAATCACACGAATAACAAAAACGTTATTTTCGGCCCTGGAAAAAATCTTATCCCTGAACTTAAACAACCCAAAATTGGCAAATGCGACATTTTGGTCGAATGGGACAGCAAGAGACCCACACATGTAGAAGATTCTTGAGAGATCAGTGGCTTCCTTGTCCACATACCATCTGGAGCTTCTTGGCTTAGATGGCAATCATATCATGTAAGCATAGTAATAATTACACCACAATAAAAAGAAAACATCGAACGTTTATCCACTCTTTCTAAAAATACAGCACGAAGCGTCCAGACGTGAGGTATTAGACATAACAACCATTCAATGGTAATGTTTGTCAATCTTTACAAACAGCAACCATCGCAACGCAGCGAGCATAGATAATAACAAGAGTTCGCTTGCAATCTTACATATTTCTGTTACCAGTCTTAGGGGTGTGCACCACTCAGGGTTGGCACCAGTCTTAGGGGTGTGTACCACTCAGGGTTGGCACCAGTCTTAGGGGTGTGTACCAATCAGGGAAATTGACGCAATCATTGTACACACATACGCACATATAGATAACCAACACAACTAGTTGCTAAAGCGTGTTGTTTCAATGTTTGTGTGAGCTGATAAGACATGTCTAGGAAGACATGAGAAGGTGGGGGTTCACAAGCCAGATGGCTTCATCAGCTAGGCATCAAATGTCTTTATTTATTTTAATATGGGCAGTGCTAGGTGGTGTTACCTCTGACCAGTTTCCCAGAGAGGCTACTACTAGTACTGGACTGACCCTCTACCTACTCAGATACAATATCACACCTGCGTATACATATCCTGTTGTACAATATAGCTCCTCCCATACCTCAGTGGAACAGGTCGACAAAAAGACAGATTGTGCCTCATCATTAATTCAGTTCTATATTTAATTTCCAAGCATCCAAGTGAGCACCATGTTCAAGGGTGGCAGACCGATTGACCAGCTAAGGCTGTCTGGGAACACTTTGTTATAGACAGAGCGGTTGCAAAACAGTTGCAAGATGTGTAATTTATGTAATATTACTCATGATTTTGTTGTTATTTCTAAGTGTTGTACTCTTACTTCAAGTACTTTTGAAAAGTAGTTTTACTTTTTGCTCAAATACTTTTTTACAAAGTACTTTTACTTTTACTCAAGCAGTTTTTAGGTGAATTACTTTTACTTATGTACAAAATTAAAGTAATTCAGTCAACCCTGACCTACTCCTGCCTTCCAACATGCTTAATAATTGCCATATCTGACTAGATGAGCACACGGGAACTTGCTGTCAACCAATAAAACAACCTTTGTGATCACACCAATTACATTGCCAACACAGAATTGTGCTTATGACAAGCAAGATACGCTGTACAATAAATTTGGACAATCTAATGTCACATGTGCATACTTATACCAGTCAATTAAAAATTCACGTTCATGGAATGTTTAGCACTTAACCACCTAACACATTGCACAGCCATATAGATCATCATTAACTTGCAAGACAATACACAGCCAATGTTATTAACTGCGAGTTTGATGAAAGAACGCATTTTCACATAAAATTTGTAACTGCATACACGATTTCAAGTCTGGTAAAAAACGTAATCCACATTTGCAACGGTTTACAGTGCAGCATATTTTACATACAGCTAACCCCTTGAAACTAGCACAGAGAGGCTATTTTTAACAGGCAAAAGTTGCAACGTGTTATTTTCGTGAAGATTTTCCAACATATGATGCTGCACTTTCATACATGTGATGGGGTGGCAGGAAGTGGGAGGTTGGTCTAACAAAACTGGGGGAAGGTGGCAGATTGGTCTCACAAATAGGTGGGAGATGGGAAGTTGGTCCCAAAACAGGCGAGACATGGGAGGTTGAGAGCCCTGCCACACCACCTCACACATGTCGTTTTGGATGTCATAGGCTGGAATATCTTAATTTACATCAATTACCCATAAAAACATTGATGCTTCTGGTCCCAGCCATTACTTTATAATGTAGTATGATGGCTTATACGTAAATACAAAAATAGTAAATGTGTTACCACTACACACAAGAACGGGAACAAGACTTATCAAGATTAATGTTGTGATACATTTTCATAAACTCAAAACACACGCTTTACAGATTTTCTTTGGCTCACAAACACAGGATTCAGATTCGTCCAGCCTCTTGAAACAAAGCACACAACTTGTCGTTTTCCCGCACGACAAATGACAGTGTTGACCTCATGTAGTAGGAGCTATCTATCTCCAGATTGTTGATGATGTCTGTCAACAGGTGCGCCCGTTCCACCCCGCAGCCAGGTGCGACGTAGTTGAGGTGGGTGAAGTGGACATGAAAGTGATAGTAGGACGGCAGGTAGTGCACGTAGATTCGAAGCTTGGTTTCTGGCACCTGATAATGCTCCCATATGGCAGCCTGTGGACAATGGAAAGCACATGAGTCACTGACTTTATGACATCCTCACATCAAAACTGACTGGAGCCACACATTGACAGACATAACGCGTTATGAACTTTGTAAACAGTTGTTTGTTTTTATCACAAACGTATGTAATATAGGGCCACTCTCGGGTTTTGTCCGATATTACATGCTGAACTTTTCGTGCCTTTTATATTACTTCTTTGTTTCTGTCCCAAGATATCAAGTATACATATTGCATGCGGGTTTGTCTCGACAATATTTTTCAGGAATATAATATTATTATTATAATTACTATTATAATTAATTTTTTTTAATATTTTTTGGACTAAAATTATGTAGTATGCACATGTATGTATGTTGTGTTCATTGCATAGTAGAGTAGTTCAAAACAAATTACAATAACGCCATATTCAAACAATTATGTATTATTTATTGGTCTTGTTGGTCTCTTTCTTATAACGGTAGCTAAGAAAATAAAGGCAAGGAAGGATAATAAATCACCAGGTAGTGGATGGAATTCCTCCAAAACTACTAATGGAAACAATAGAACAATCAGTATACCACTTGCAAGAGTGTTCAACTTGTCATTAAAAGAGGGAGTTGTTCCTTTTGATTGGAAGGAAGCAAACATACCATTATTTAAAAAAGGTTCAAGAAATAAGTCCGAGAATTACAGACCAGTGAGTGATTTGTAAATTATTAGAAAGGTTAATTAAAGACTATATTGTAGACTTCCTTGTTATGCATAAATTATTAAATTCATCTCAACATGGATTCCTAAAAGCGAGGTCATGCTTAACAAATATGCTGTTTTTTGAAGAAATCACTAAATGGATAGATGAGGGATCGCCAGTAGATATTATCTACTTAGATTTTCAGAAAGCTTTTGACAAAGTGTACATCAAAGATTACTACTTAAATTAAAAGCTCATTGTATCGGGGATGACATAATTGACTGGATAGAACAATGGCTGACTGCATGTTGTAGTAGGTGGAGAGGTGTCAAATGGTAAATCAGTTTTTATTGGGGTACCACATAACAAGCAACGCACTGAAATTTGCAGCTGACACAAGTGTTTAGAAAGGTTAACACTGATGGTGATAAACAACATTTACAAAACAATCTAGACGGACTAGTGAAATGAATCAAAGTCGGCCAACTCAACCAGAGGTCCCCGGGTGACCATCTCTGATTTTTATGAAATTTCACCCATGTGTACATCTATCTAAATGATGGCGGCATGCAAAATTTCAGTGCCAAATTCCAATTAGTTATGAAGTTTGCTTGATTGAACAAGTTGTTTTGGATGATTTTTTAATGCTAATAACTTTCTTCATTTTGAAGATATTAAGCTACAAGTTGCTTCAATGCCTAATTCATACCTGGATAATCTGAATCTGGATAAATTTTTTGCATTTATTTGATAGCTTCAGAGGCGAAGATGCAAAAAGTTGGGCTTTTGTCCATTATGGAATTATATTTTTAAGATTTTGGGGTACCACTACTACCTGATCATTCATCACAAACACTAAATATTATTTGATTTGAAGTATGTACCTATAGGTGCTTCTCCAAAAGAAAACTTATCTGAATCAAGTCTAATTTTAAAGTGTGGCTAGGGTACAAATATGATAATATAAAATGTGAAAAAAGTGCCCTCATACTAGGGGTGGTTTTGACCATGTGAGCAATTATCTAGCATCATGAGCTTTTAGTATGATTAACATACATATATTAGCTATATATGTACCAAGTTTAGACTCTCAATTCTTTAAATTTTAATTTTTTTTATATGTTTCGTTTCTACCCTCTGTTTCTTAGACCCAAATGGTGTATTCCAGTCACTGCTCCTGGCATGCGTTCTGTTTGTGTGTGTGTGTGTGTGTGTGTGTGTGTGTGTGTGTGTGTGTGTGTGTGTGTGTGTGTGTGTGTGTGTGTGTGTGTGTGTGTGTGTGTGTGTGTGTGTGTGTGTGTGTGTGTGTGTGTGTGTGTGTGTGTGTGTGTGTGTGTGTGTGTGTGTGTGTGTGTGTGTGTGTGTGTGTGTGTGTGTGTGTGTGTGTGTGTGTGTGTGTGTGTGTGTGTGTGTACATAGCAGCTGCTATGCCAGGAAAGAATGACTACAAGGACATTCTAGGCAAAATAGTGTGTAGTACAGAAAACTGCAATTGTATGCTCCATCGTTGTGAATCGTGTCCAGGTAAAGTTGCCATTCATGATTATTGATCAGGTTTGCTTCCCTTACATGACTTTGATGATGTGATTGTATACAACCATGGTATCTCATCGTAAGACCACGCTACCATCCATCATGAAGTTCATATATTTCAGTGATGGGACAGCTGGTCAATACAAGAACTTTACTAATACATGCCATCACAAAAATGACCATGGACTTGAAGCAGAATGGGATTTCTTTGCAACAAGCCATGGCAAGAGCCCCTGTGATGGCACTGGTGGTACAGTGAAGCGCTTAGTCTCTCGGACCAGCTTGCAGGCAACCGTGGAAGATCACATTCTCACAGCAACTGAAATGTTTAACTGGACATCCAATCACATTGCTGGAATAAATTTTTGTTGTCTCTGCTGATGATGTTGCAGACAATGCAGTGAAGTTTGATTTATCTTCACGCTTTGCTTCAGCTAAGACTCTTGCAGGCACCCGGTCTCATCACTGCTTTATTCCTGTCTCTGAGATAGAGTTGAAGATGAAAAGGATCTCAGCTGACAGTGATTTTGCCATGATCACATTTGGTGAGGCAGTCACCATCACTTCCCAGTACACTGCCTGATTCCCATCACCATGACAAGTTGCAGCCTGGAAAGTATGTTGCATGTATTTATGACAAGGAATGGTATATTTTGGAAGCATTGTTGAATGCTCCGATGAATAAAATGACGTGCTCATTGAAGGCATGAAGTGCTCCAGTACAGGACTTCTCTCCTGGCCTTCAGCTTCACGGAAGGATCAATGCTGGGTGCAATTTCAATTATCTGTGTAATTGGTGGTCCTGAACTACAAGGACACATTGCTAGACCTTACGAACTGTCTGTCCAGGATGACATTCAGATTCAACAGAAATTACCAGAATTTTTGTAATTACAACTGCTTATATATATTATATGGGTTTGTGAGAATTGTGTGAACATTCGTTTATTCTGATGTTAAATATGAACCTGAACCTGTGATTGAAATATAGTTATTTAGTAATTTGCAAATAAAAATAAATATTTTTATTTCTTAGCTTGTTCTCGAGCTCTGAAATGGGGTAGAAACATAAAATTATTTAAAATTTAAGAATTGAGAGACAAAGTCTAAACTTGGTACACATATAGCTAATACAGGGTTAGAATTTAGCCTAAAATTAGTGGGGGCCAGTAGGGCCCCCACTTTCCAAAATCTAGGGGCCCTTCAACAAAAGTGGGGCCAAAAAATAGATTAAAAAGCCATAATTTAACTTTATTCAACACAAATGTTTAATTTGTACACAACGCATGTGCAGTGAATGTGGCTTTGCAGCAGCCTGATTAATAATTATGATATACGTAAAAGCAGATCTGTAGCTAAGGTCAAGATCAAGACCTGACATTCCTTGCATATCACACATCCACATAAATTATGTGTATGGCTGCCTGTTTTTTGCAAGAGCATGCGCTGTAACAAACAATTTCTGCAGACGTGCAGCATTTGTAGCAGCAGTGCTTGTTCGGCTTTTGATGTCCCTAGGCATACAGAAAAAAAATCAACAATTTGTTTAGTTGCAAGCATATTAAAATTACGTTTTTGAAATAATTTTAGTCAAAGCATCCCTGAATTGAATTACATATATTTTAGCCTACATGTCGTATGAAACTGGAACGTATACAACTAGATTGAGGTTATAATTCCTTGCTAAAAAGGTCTATCTGCAGCAGATATGGAAAATTAATAACTGTCATTCTTCTTAAAAGTATAAGCTCTATGCAGACATGCTGTTTGGAGTTGAAGCCTTATAATTAATATAACATTAACATTTCGATCTTGTGCCAATCTATCAGATTACAAAATATGCATCAGGCGTTATCCGCTAGGTGTCGCCAGTTATATCTGCATAGCGTTTTTTGTAAATGTTTTGACAAATTCTGTATTAAAAAACTTAATTCAGCCATATGTCTCCAAAAATCCGTAGCATCTGTTTAGAATATGGGTAATCCGTAAAAAATGGCATGGCTGCAAATGCACTTTGCTATATATATATATATATATATATTATATATATATATATATATATATATATATATATATATGGTCAAGTCTTACCTGGCTTTGCTACGCCAGCTAAGGATAAGGTCTGAAGTGTTTCTCCCAACACTTGATGTGGCTCTTGCTACTTTCATGCCATTTGACCGCAATAATTTTGATGTTGTCACAGTCACTTTCTGCCACGAACTGTCCTGACTGATTTGCTAATTTAGGATATTTTATGCATACGCCACGGTCAGCCATCCAGACACGAATCAAGGAAAACGCTTTTTTTCTCAGCTGCAGTCTACCTTTTAAAATTTTTTTCCCCGCCAGTCATATACCTGAGAATATTTACCATTATGATCGAAAAAATCAAACACGCTTTCCCGCAATTTTCAAGTCTCGGCCGGGCTAGTTCATAATTTGTCAACCTTTAGCGCACGAACATCCCCCTCATGAATAAAATTAACGGTCCGCAGAAACGGATCGATATTAAAATCGTGTTTTTTGATCAATCGTGTGGTCTTGTACGTGTGTTTGGATAATTGGATAATAAGGGTGGAGAAATGAAGTAGGATAGGTCAGTAGCGGTAGTGCATCATAAAATTGCATATGTATTGTGCCTTTGAAATGCAACGATATCATAGTATTTATAACGCAAAATTCTGCCAAATTCTGGGAGCCAGCCGGGCCCGAGTTGGAATTTTTGGGAATCCGACAGTAAATCTAGGGGCCAGTTGGCACCCGGGTCCCCGGTATTATTCGAACCCTGTAATATATGTATGTTAAGCATACTAAAAGCTCATGATGTTAAATAACTGCCCATATGGTCAAAACCACCCCCTGGTATGAGGGCACTTTTTTCACATTTTATATTTTTTTCTCATATTTGGACTCTAGCCACACTTTAATATTAAACTTGATTCAGATAAGCTTTCTTTTGAAGAAGCACCTATAGGTATATACTTCAAATCAAATAACATTTAGTGTCTGTGATGAATGATCAGGTAGCAGTGGTACCCCAAAATCTGAAAAATATAATTCCGGAATGGACAAAAGCCCAACTTTAGGTGTCTTCACCTCTGAAACTATCACATAAAAGCAAAAAATGAGTCCAGATTCAGATTCTCCAGGTATGAATTATGTATTGTAACAACTTGTAGCTTAATAGCTTCAAAATTAAGAAAGTTATTAGCAGTAAAAAATCATCCAAAACGACTTGCCGCAGTTGTGAGTGCAAAAAAAGTACAACGGGCCCTGCATTCAATCAGTCATAACTTTATAACTAATTGGAATTTGGCACTGAAATTTTGCATGCCGTCATCATTTAGATAGATGTACACATTGTGGTAAAATTTCATAAAAACCGGAGATGGTCACCCGGGAAGATTTCTGGATTCTGGTTGATTTGGCACGGAATGACCCAGTGGTGAGCTATAGTGGATCATTGGTTCCTGTTATTTAGTTGCATCCTAAGCTTACTGCTATTGAGCTAGTTGGGTGTTTCATATAATTAAAAGGTTGTTACTGCAGATCCAGACGTGATATAAACCGGTTATCGGTCCAGCACTTCATGCGCGCAAGCACAATGAGAACTTGCCAGTAAAAAACAGCACCAGCTAAAGTTCCATCACTGCCAGAGAACTTATGAATCAGCTATGTTACTATTGGTCTGGCACTAAAACAGTGCAGCACTAACTACCGCACATCTAAATATAGGCCTTCGAAAGATCAAGGAATATATTTATTGTTATATTAACAATGAAGCACTATGGGAAAGGACGAACCAGGAACCAACCATGGAAGTGGAGCTGGATAGGCCATACTCTCAGGAAGCCAACACAACACATCACGAGACAGGCGCTCACATGGAACCCTCAGGGCAAAAAGGAAAAGGCTGAGAAACACCTGGTGAAGAGAAGTAGAAGCAGAGATGTCAAAAGCAGAATACAAATGGAGATAGCTGGAAGCCCAAGCCCCAAACTGTGCATGGTGGAAAAGAGATGGCCTGAGCAGGGCAGTGAAAAGGCTTAAGTTAAGTCAAGTATATTAGAAATAGAACATCATGAATTTTTTTCTAATTGAACAATTATGTGTATGTTCAAGTGTAGTTATGCATAAAACCATACTCATTGTAAAGCATTGAAGATGTCTCTAATACTTTTGAGATCATTTGAAGAAGCCCAGCTATACTCTTCAAATAATGATGTATCATTACTTTGTAAATTTTGAGCGTATCAGATAATAGTCCAGTTTTTAGCACCTAGTTTATTAATGATTTGTTGACCGTCTGCATGCACACATTATATGCTGCAGGGAATACACGCACACGCTTACTACAAAGGGGAAAGAGTGCTGGACCAATAGCAGTACTGTTGGGCTTACTGGTCTGGAGTATTAGCTACTTCCTAATTAAAATGCCAAAATTATCTACAAATTAACAATGATGCACTACATGTTTTAATATTTATTGTTGTAGTATATTTACTGTAAGAAATTGAATAAAAGTGGAAATTTGTCTGTCAATAATTGCTGTAGCATGTCGTAAAACTAGCATATTTTATTTCATCTTCCAATTGTGTATTTAAAAAAAATACTAAGAAGAAAACGATAGTAACACATTTCGCATAGATGCTATTTTTTAACCAACTTGGAATCTTGGATGTTATAAGTAATAATAAATTCAGCTAACCAATGTCATTAAAACAGTTGTTCAGCTAACCAATGTCATTGAAACAGTCGTTCAGCTAACCAATGTCATTGAAACAGTCGTTCAGCTAACCAATGCCATTGAAACAGTCGTTCAGCGAACCAATGCCATTGAAACAGTCGTTCAGCTAACCAATGCCATTGAAACAGTCGTTCAGCTAACCAATGCCATTGAAACAGTCGTTCAGCTAACCAATGTCATTGAAACAGTCGTTCAGCTAACCAATGTCATTGAAACAGTCGTTCAGCTAACCAATGTCATTGAAACAGTCGTTCAGCTAACCAATGTCATTAAAACAGTTGTTCAGCTAACCAATGTCATTAAAACAGTCGTTCAGCTAACCAATGTCATTAAAACAGTCGTTCAGCTAACCAATGAGAATTGTTGTACAGTTCCCTTAACAGGTATGATTAACCACAGCGGTTTACCTTTCCTTTCGCGAGTATGTTCTTGAGCATGGAAAGATGGACTGCAGTGAGGTCCCGCAGGCTGCGGATGCCTCTTTTGTGAACCACCGCCATCACATATAGGTCCTCAGTCACTTTCCCATTCCACTTCAAGTCAGGCAGGACGATAAACCCTTCCTCAGCATTTGGATCTTCATATATGACACGATCTGCCTCCGATTTCTTGTTGAGAATGTTGTAGACCCACTGCATGCAAACAAGGTATTTTAACAAGCATATTAAATGCTGGAATATATATAATCACAGTTGAAATTTAAGAACTTAAGGAAAACCTATCTATTTAGGTGTACATATTTTCCCTGAGGAATAACTGTGAATGAGGACACTTTTATGAATATGTATTTTAGTTATTTATTTACTATAATTATTTATTTTTAACTACAATATTATATATTTATTATTTTTATGATTGCATGTATGTTTTGTACATGCAGGCCTATGAACGGGTTGGTCTCAGATATATGGTGCTTTCACATTTTTTAGTAATAATAAACACGGCCACTAGAGCAACAACTATATGATTATGTACATACAAAAATCTTAGTACCTTGGTAATGTAACTGTTTACAATTACTTATCACTGTCAAGATTATTTTTAAAAAACAAATCTTATTTAGAGTGGTAATTCTGAATGTATTCATATTAACCATTTTAATTTAACAGAGAAAAGTATGAATTAGTAAAATCATGTATAAAAACATACAGATTTGCGATTAACAAAAATACTGGTGATAATCAGTTTGTAGTTCTAATTTTTCTGGGTTCTTTTATAAGAGTGCATAGTGTACGTACTCCTAAACTGAAATGCTCTGATTCCATACATGGCAGCGTGATCTGAGCATAGTCATCAGCAGTTTCTGTGATGAGAAATGATTGCTGAGTGCTGTATTTAGCTATGTGCTTCTCCGTTGCTGGGTAAATCAATGTTGTCTTCAGAGCTACAAAAACATGGCATTATAATTTTTTAGTAAATCAAACACAAAGCCAACTATGCACATTCTGAACTTAAACATTTCATATTGGACCATCAAAACTTATAATTTTTTTACTGTATTTTTTGTTGCGCTGCTAGATGGTAGCATGGGTGACTAGGCTTGGCATACCTTGGCCTCCCCATTGCAAGATCCTAGATACACCACTGTTCTTCTCTCATGTGCTCTTATAACATATCATGGAATAATGGAAGTCTATCTGGATTATTTCAAATTGACAATTTTTTTTAGAAATACTGTACTAAGTTGTATATGGCTATGCCGCAGCATATACCATGGCATAGGCTAATTATATAGTATAGCACTGTCTATGCCTATGCCCATGGCAATTGTGTAAAAGCTCAATGACAATGGAATTCGAATGACAAATGTGTTGCTGTTAACAAATATTTACAAGTCTACCCTTTTATAAACGAAGTGTCTAGGCGTACGTGAGCCGTATCTTTAGCATGGGGGTCTAAACGTACGTGAGGCTGCACGCGCATCAGTTTTCGTTTTTCATTTCCTGCTCTAAATCTGCGCGCGCATTAATCGAAAATTAATGGCGTTTGATCAAGCAATAGAAGTTGGCGCGATTTTTTCTAGTTTATCTAATTTAGAAACGGCAATTAGTCATTACAAACAATCGAAATTTGTCAACTTGTACAAGCGCAGCTCGGGATCGATAGAGTCACACAAGAAGCGCTGTCCTAATGTTGCAGAAACGGCAAATAAAGATCTTGTTTTTGCCGAGATCAACTACTGACAGTAGCCAGTACTGTTGACGTGTGTTGTATACGCGGTGGAAAAACATTCAAATCGAACAGCAAAAGGCAGTGACAGGCTCATCAGTAAGTATTCTTTAGGCATGGATTCTTTGTTTATTTTTTTTAACATTGCATAACAACGTCAACGTTTGGTAACAACCGAATTTAAAAAAATCTGAATTTACATCGCATTGGGCTGGCAATTGCTGCATTATCGTTCAAGTTACAGTTATTCGTTCGTTCTACTTTGATGTTGGTTATCCTCCCAGACAGTTATGCATTTGTGTTTATTTGTATTTTATGTATCGGTTTATTTTAATCATGTGTGTTGTTAATCTAGCTACCTAGTTGTTGCTATTTTACAAGTATCACTATATTAGTGTTAGGGATCGAACATAGAAAACGGGGGTTAGTGAATCCTGCCTTATATTGGCAACTATTGCTGGGCTACGTGGTTAATGACAATGTAACTTCAGAATCGAATGCCAATCTGAATTCACGTATGTCAGAGCTCGTTAGATAGCGCCAGTGGTTACTGTTGATATCAAAGCAGTCCTGCAACAAATACTGGTTAGTGCATGGTCATTGATGTGCCTTAATGTTTATATATGCACGATCTATGGCTGGTTTGTATAGCACATCGTAAACATTATTTTTGTTTTCAGTACTACCCAACAACAGTGTCCTGTTGGTCTGTGGATACGGCTGTCACAAGATGCCACGAAGCTTGTTGTTTTGGTTTAAACGAGGAACACAACCACAAGGGAAGCACCCCTTCATGGGGTTGGTAAGGTCACACAGAATGGGGTGTGGAAATGTAAGGTATGTGACGGGGATGTTGATGGTGGTTTGTCAGTAGGGTGTGATGCTTGCCTTGATTGGTTTCATGGCAGATGTGTGGGCATCATTACAACACCTAAGAACAACCTGGATATGTAATGGGTGTCATACATCTCTGTGATGATATCAGTGTGTTGTCAAAGAACAAGCACATACACCAAGGAAACTGGCTCTGGTATATTGGCATGACATGGAAGGTTTCCACATACCTAACAAATCAACACGCACACACACATACCATGACTGGTCAAATATCAAATACAAGTAACCCTGGCATTTGAAGGTTTCAACCATGCTGCATCTCACTCTGATAAATAGTTCCATCAATTATCTACACACGTTGTCTTTTTCTGTCTGACTATCGCCTTTCCATATTACTGCCAGGTGTTTGCACTTTATGTTAATAGGTTGACGTGTGTTCGGTGAACTGCAGCCCATCAGCCAGACAGCTCAAGTGACACATCAACACTTCAGTGTCTGCCATATAATGTGTTCACGTGCTGTACATGCATGGTAACATCTAAGCACACAGGTATATTATACATGTGTGCTTAGATGTTACCATGCATGTACAGCACGTGAACACAATGCATGCACATGCATATACACACCATACACATTAGTTAGTATATTAGTACATTATAGTAATAGATGCCATATTGAGAATATTTTAATTAGTGCAGCATGTACATGTTTACATTAGTGTGTTCTATGTAGAAATGTTTTACATTAGTGTGTTCTGTGTTTTACATGTTCACTGTTGAAATGTTTTACATTAGGGTCATTCGTGTTTTCGCATGTAGAAAATATGTCATTGGAGAATTAAGTTAGTATGATGGGTCAGGATTTCAGTTATTGGTATAGTAAGGTATTTAGACACATATTTTGGTATATTCCATGTGCATGAGTTCTGTTTTAGCATGTAGAAAATATGTTGACTTATAATTAATTTAGTATGATGTGCCAGGATTTCCGTTATTAGTAGAGCAAGATATTTAGAAATGTCTTTTATAAAGTATGTTCCATGCGCACCATATAATCTAAACGTTTAACATGAATGTATACAATTACCAACATATTAGCATGTATATTGCATCAGAGGATGATGGATTGAGTCCATTTTTTATTAAATCACCTTATTCAACCCTAATATGTTCTAGTGTAACCGGGTTTCAATTGTGTATTATGTATTCAAGGCATCCATCCATCTAAGTTGTATTTATGCTTGGTTAATAAAACTATCTTGGTTGTTCACTACAATGTTGCTTTGTGTTCATTCAAACACACACACATATATCGGTAGCTACATATAAAATGTCTATATATATAATCACTTTCAGTATTATTTATTGCTCCCTACAATGTAACATTAACTTAAACTAAAAGCCCATGGTATAGGCAATGATGTAATCAACTGGATAGAAAAATGGCTTACACACAGAAGACAGAGAGTAATAGTAGATGGTGAGATTTCAAACTGGAAATCTGTTTTGAGTGGGGTACCACAGGGATCAGTATTAGGCCCTATACTGTTTTTAATATATATAAATGATTTGGAGGATGACATATCTAGCAATGTACTCAAATTTGCAGATGACACAAAAGTATTCAGAAAGGTTACTAATGATACAGATAAACAAAGTTTACAGGATGATCTAGAAAAATTTGTTAAATGGTCAGAAAAATGGCAAATGTTATTCAATTTTGGGAAGTGTAAATGTATACACATAGGACATGGAAATATGGACGAGGAATATAAAATGGGGGATGCTGTACTAGGTAGAACCACACAAGAAAAGGATTTAGGAGTAACATTTAGTGCTGACATGAAACTTTCAAAGCAATGTGGGATTGCTGCTTCGCATATAAGGAGAAACATCTAATTGTACCCCTGTACAAAGCAATAGTTAGACCACATTTGGAATATTGTATTCAAGCATGGAGGCCATATCGTAAAAAAGACATAGACAAGCTAGAAAGAATACAACGAAGAGCAACTAAAATGATTCCAGAATTAAGAGACCTTAGTTACGAAAGTCGCTTATTACAGTGTGGTTTGACAACACTAGAGACCAGGAGACTAAGAGGAGACCAAATAGAAGTGTTTAAAATAGTGAACGGTTATGAGGATGTTAATAGGAATATGTTCTTCAAACTTAAAGAAGGCAGTAGAACCAGAGGTCACAAAGCAGCATTAGTTAAGGAGCAGTGTAGGTTGGACATGAGAAAGTACTCTTTCTCACAGAGGGTGATAAATGAATGGAACAAACTGCCAAATGATTGTGTTAATGCTAGTAGTGTGAATATGTTTAAAAATAGAATTGACAGATATCTGATAAGGGCGGGCTACACATAGATGAGAAAATTGTTGGACTCTCGATAAGCCATTGGCTTCCTTGTCCACTTGCCATCTGGAACTTGTTGTTCGAGATGGCAATCTTGTTAAATCTTGTTAAATCTTGTTAAACATGCACACACAGTTTTTTATTATAGCTCAAAAATGCAAGAGCAAAGAGTGCCTGTTGTACTTCTAGAAGTTTGCTAAAAATACGGCTCACATACGTTTAGAACTGAGTGCTAAACATACGGCTCACGTATGAAACAACGAAAGCAGTGACTAAAAATATGGCTAAAAATGCTCACGCACACACGCACGCACGCACGCACGCACGCACGCACGCACGCACGCACACACACACACACACATTACATATACTAGTAAATTCATAAAATGTATACATAAAAAGTCGGTATTAAGTATCGAAGCCATTAAGTACTGCTCCCTCCAATGTACACATCTTTAATTATAGCTCACAAAAAATGCAAGACCAAAGTGCCTGCCTGCTGGACTTGTAGAAAAATTTGCTAAAAATACGGCTCACGTATGTTTAGAACTGAATGCTAAACGTACGGCTCGCGTATGAAACAACGAAAGCAATGACTAAACATACGTGCAGTGCTAAAGGAGTCAGACCACAGTTGAAAATTGCATTGGTGGCCATGTTAACGTTTTGTTAGATTATAAGAAAACGTGACCACTAAAAATTCTGAAACTTTTTCACAGCATCTGCCATCATCTCATTGACATGCTGACCAAGTTTTATCATAATCACATACCTCCAGCTCTTTTAAAACGCCCCGACGTGCGATGCCCATCAATTTTTACAAAAATAGCCTTGTATTCATGCGCCCACGTGGCCCATAGCAGAAAAATTCCCATAAATCCCTCCGCCTTTTAAACTCTCAAAAAAATGCACCATTTCATAGCCAATAGCTTCTACAAACAAACCTGTGAATATGCCTGCTCAATTGCACTTATGTCACATCATATGAATTCTTTAAATTCACATATCGCAATTTAATACGCCCTACATTCGTGTGAAACAATAAACAGGAAGGTCAACTGTGGTCTTACCCCAAATAGGGAATTTGTTTGTTTCAGAAAGTGTCAAATTTTATATCAAGTTGCGGCACAGTGTATATGTAGACACATTATGGAACACTCCTACTTGTCAAGTCATTATTATTTGTTTGACAGCCAAGTCTAAACAATGCTTTGTCCATATTATTAGCTGAAAACCAGTCACATAATTTAATTATAGGTCGATTTTGACACTTGATAAATCATAGATCATGTACACTAGATTTACATAGCACTGCGAACCAATGAAGCCTGCTTACTGTCCCTTTGAATATACTAATGAGTTTATTTTAAAATTATTATTCATATAATTGCTTGATTTTAAACCAAACGTGGCATAACTTTGTAAGAAAATTTGACATTTTTCACATTTAACAGGATTTAGGGTAAATTCCAATGATTCAGGTTTGTCCAATTTTATTGTTTATGTGACTGCTTTCATACTTCTAGTTGATAAGATACAAGGCGAACGGCTTGATTTCAATACGCCACCATAAAAGGGTATCACATGACCAGATGCCAGTCGCGGCCAGATTTGAAAATGCTGATCTACGCAGTGCTTCCAGTGGGTGTGACACAACCAAAATACAACTATTCTGTCCAAATTTGTTACACAATGTTGCTAACGCACTGGGCCACAAGACAAATATCACCAATGATCGCTCTAGTCCAAAATGGTTACCTGTTCCGTCACATACTTATGTCATACCCCCTAATTTTCGCAAACTTTCCATTTTGGCATCCGATCTATATCATGATGTTCGTGATTGCTACTGCTGTCTGCCTTTTCCAAGCAAACTGTTCACTTTTCCTATCAACCTGTGTCTATGGGAATGATTATATCTCATGTTAACCACTTCAGAGTTATGGTTAGCTAGGGATGGGGTTAGCTAGAGATGGGGTTAGCCAGGCATGTGGTTAGCTAAAGATGGGGTTAGCTACGGTTAGGGTTGCAAAGTACTGCACACAACATGAAATTGGTATTGATATGTGGTGAGCAGACATTTTGGAAAGGCAACAGTTATTGTTGATATTAAAAATTGCTTATTTTACACTTTTAGCTTACCACAAGTTCTATAATGCTATTTTAGCATATGAAAAATAAAAAAAATTGTATTTATTAGCAATGAAATATCATATTAAACATCAACTTGCGCAATATATCAGCTCGTGCACATCAAACGTTATAGTACAAAACTAAAATGTACATTTATTTGACATGTTTTATATTTAGTAGATCGGTTATAAGACACCTCCTAAGGGAGACTGTTAAACAGTTTAAATAGTAGCGGCGTTTAACCAGTAATGATCTTGTTCACTAGATGGAATCTATAACATACATATAATAATATAATATTATCCAGTCTGACACCGACAATTGTCTAAGTCAAACACACACAACATGGGACAGGTTAGCAACCGTTTTTATTTATTTTCCAAAATATGAGCCCTAATTATATTATCATAATTGCAAATTATAAAAATTAAAAGAAATTTGTTATAACAAACTAATAATTTCATCCAAATTACGTGTAATATCCACAATTAAGCTAATAAAAACGACCAAAACATAAGCATATCAACATTTTATAACCGTGTTTGTGACCCCGACTTCCGTCTATTTGGAGTCAGACCACAGTTGAAAATTGCATTGGTGGCCATGTTAACGTTTTGTTAGATTATAAGAAAACGTGACCACTAAAAATTCTGAAACTTTTTCACAGCATCTGCCATCATCTCATTGACATGCTAACCAAGTTTTATCATAATCACATACCTCCAGCTCTTTTAAAACGCCCCGACGTGCGATGCCCATCAATTTTGACAAAAATAGCCTTGTATTCATGCGCCCACGTGGCCCATAGCAGAAAAATTCCCATAAATCCCTCCGCCTTTTAAACTCTCAAAAAAATGCACCATTTCACAGCCAATAGCTTCTACAAACAAACCTGTGAATATGCCTGCTCAATTGCACTTATGTCACATCATATGAATTCTTTAAATTCACATATCGCAATTTAATACGCCCTACATTCGTGTGAAACAATAAACAGGAAGGTCAACTGTGGTCTTACCCCTAAAGAAACGGCTCACGTATGAAATTACGCGCATGCGCTCAATGACTGCCGTACTTCTAGAATTTAGGCTAAAAATACGGCTCACGTAACCGGAAATCCAAAGGTATGCGCATGCGCAGAATGACTACCGTACTTTTAGACTCGAGGGCTAAAGATACGGCTCACGTACGCGTAGCCACGGCCTTTTATAAATCACACGCACAAGCAAAAGATCCCGTATGGCTTCTCGAAAAAGAACCCTCCCCCATCATACCATTCAAACAAGAACAGAGCATGATGTCACTAATATGTGGCGTCCTCTACTACTACTACTGGATGTTTTAGTCCTTTGGCTTTGCTTTAGTTTAGAATTAAATGCACCGACCCTACCGTTTAGTTCTTGCTTTGGAAGAAGCTCGTATGTGCCGTATATATCATTCTGCATTATATTTCTCAGGACCGATGTCTCCGTCAACATCTCCTTGGCCAATTCTTCGCTTAACGGCGTTTTGTTTAAAATTACAACTGCATCTTTGTCACTTTTCCCGAATCGACCGAGCAGAACCATCGATTTCCACTGAGAATCCTCATTCAGCACTTTTGTTGTCCGAAATTCACCGAAAGACGTTATGACACCGGTGTGTTCATCTGTCGTATTGTTCATATGCCCGACTTGGTCAAGTTTGGGCTTTTTAGAAGCATGGCCATTCGTTGGTTCTACGATAGATTCGCTTTCAGCTTCCACATGTGGACGTTTCGCTGTTTCGCTCGTTTGGTCGGCCATGCTTGATGTAGTATTGGTTTACAAACACCCCGCGTGGTGGCATCACTGTACTTACACAATCCACACTCCCCGACAGTGGCGCCACTCAGCATATCACCATTTCCACAACTTAATTATTTATTTATTCATATATTATTAAAGATAAATAAGTTTTTGCAAAGTATTATACATCATTGAAAATATATATTATTAAGATACATTATGGTATATGTTGTATTGCTGTATGTTAATTAGTTTTTATGTTAAAGCACTTTAAAGACACCCCATCAAGGTTTTCAAAACACGTTTTTTACTTTTTTGATCAAAAAAGCGTACCTGGCATCAAAAATAGACTAATATTAACATTAATGTAAATTTTTGACATATTGTAGAAGTACTAAATGTTCTCAACCCAGTGTGGGGGTCATTCATACCAGTACATCTATTATTTTGGTTGCAACAGAGATGGAAGCAGTGCTATTTTTCACTTATTTTGCAAATTTTTACAGGTGTCGTTGGTAAAAAAAACACAGTATAGGGTCTATACCCTACAGAGACATTTTTAAAACTCAGTGTATACTTCTAAGCATGTTTGACATGTATAGATTATTAGCATTATTAATATTATGTGTATGAAAAATATTTGTTACAAGGTTTGTTTAACTGCAAACTATTATGCAGATTTTACAGAAACCTGTTCACAGGCACATCTGAAGACATGCTGATGCAAGATGAACATTTGACATGTGTATCATGTAGGATGAACATTATTGGAAAGGTATATTATTAAGATACATCATGGTATCTGTTGTATGGTTGTATGTTAATTGTGTTGATAAATGATCAATGAAAGACATACAATTGTTTTTTTCGTGAATCAAGGTGAATCCCGGATTTGCGAGAAACGTGAAATTTTCACCTTAAAAACAAAATACTTTTACCTAAAGAAATAAAATACGATGTACATCAGAGTAAAGTACGTTTATTCAGCGTTACAGGAATATGCACAGTTTTATTATAGAAGGTCTATGTCAGCTGCTATGGACCGTTAAAGGCACCCCCTATAAACGGGCCTCTGTGGGTACACGTTTTGGTTGACTTGCCGATCACAGCACTACTAGCGCCGCCTAACAAGCTCCGGCATTGCTACCACATGAATGTAGCTTACTGAATCTGAGCTACAGTATATAGTGTAATTTGTAGTTAGTCAATGTACTCTAACACTGCGACTATGCATTATGTAAACGCTAGTGACGAGTTAACAAGTATGTAGTTATTTGGTGCATTATTAACGCTTGTATATGAACTCGGTGTAACGTCAAATGTAAGGAGCTCCACCGTGCGCATTTATTCAATAATGTACATATGCTGAAAGTTCTGATATGGAGAGCCGTTGTGTGTATTATTAAAGTATACGAGGACGCGTAGTTACTTTTCAGTTATACAAACAAGTGATTGGGACTAGCCTTAGATTTGCATTGTGTATTATTGTGTAATGTCAACATTATTTTGGTTGTGTTCATTATAGCATTTTAGCGCAGTAAATGGTATATTTTATGTATTACAATTAACAAGATAATTATATTAGCTAATTCATAAATATTGTTGTACAGTTATTACTGTACATCAAGTCATATGTATAGTGTATGTTGGCAGTCGTTATATTACGCTGTTAGGTTAGTTAAGTAATTAAGCGTTACTTGTTAGTTTAAATACAAATGTTTATCAATGGGCGTTGTGTTCAGTTATTCATATAACTATAAGTTCCGCTGCTGATGTCAGTCTTATTAGACAAATGTGCTGACCATTATTATTATTGGTTGTGTTGACAGAAGACTCACCTCTGCCGTCTCGTTTCTTCTCTTGTTCACATTGAAATGTAACACTAAACTTGCCTCCAGTAGGCATGATATAGGCATAAAATAATGTCTGCTGTATTATTAATTTATATATATATATATATATATATATATATATATATATATATATATATATATATATATATATATATATATATATATATATATATATATATATATATATATTCATTTCTATACTATTGTACAGCACCATGAAGCTCTAGATGATTATGGCGCTATTTAAATATCGTATTTTATTATTATTATTCAAGATGCGTCTTGTCCCACATGATCCCGTCAATTTATGGTCGTGATTATTGGACAATGTTTTCACTTTGATAAAAGCTATATGTTTTCAAATGTACGATTAATCACTTCGTATAGATGATAGTACTATATAGTCTAAAAACTACATATATTTAAGATCTACCGAATCATGTTCTTTGACGCTAAAATTTGTAGTGCGGGAATAGTTTAAGTAACACAATCCACTTAAAAAAGAATGCGTAAGCTTACTTTTGTGAAAATCATCAAAATAATGAACCTTGATTGTTAAGATGGAGATCTTGCGAAAGTGTGAATACGAAATCGATTAATTGGAACAATATTACCTCAATGTCTTCCTGATTCCATATCCTGTTGCCAAAGAATTGCGAAATACTACCTGTATTGCTGCCAGTCAGCACTCGGAGCAAACTAACTGCGCTCAGTTGATCAGTTTACAGAGAAATCCAATCAGTAGTGGGTTCTACATAGGTTTAGCTGTTTTCGTGAATGAAGCGAAACGCGACAAAAAAGAAAAGGGAACTTTAAGTAAACGTTTTAAATGTAGCGTCAACAAATGTTATCCACCAAAGCAGCCACGGGCTATTTCAGGTAACCTTTATTGATTACTTCTAAATCTAATCGACACAAGCGAACAAGGCATTTCGCAAGCAGCATCGCGCGGTATTCATTGTATCGTACGTGAATTAGAAAAGCATGTTTTTTCTGTATACGCGTGTCCGGGAGCCCTTCGAAGTGGTCATTGTTTTATGTTGTATGTGTAATTGAAACGAATTTGTGTGGTTTCATTTTGTAGCATCATAGAATTATATATCCGTGTCAGCTGGAAACAACAACAACGATGAAATAGGCCCCGACTACTAAACTGGAATACTTATAAAACTGTGTATGCGCCACTTTATCACCAGAGAGCATTACCCGCGTCAGTAGGTGAAGACAACAGCAGCTGCCAAACTGCAGACATGTATTCCTGGTTTAACCACATATCTATTAGCGCCAAAGTTGGGCACGAAGCGGCACACAACCCCGCGTCTGTCACATTTATATATGTTGACCTTTAGCGGAGCTATGGGAGCTGGCCTTGTGTAGTCTAAGCCGTGTATATTTTAGTCAACATTTCCTTGTTTTAATAGTTATTCAAACAAAGCCAACATTGGGCTTCCTTGTTGTATGTTTTACTTGTCATGTCTACTTCCTTTTCTGAAGCTTCGTGAGTAGTGGTCCGGCCTAAAGTGATAAATATTTCTAGCACTACAGTGTATTCATATGTCACGGGGGGGGTACGGCATTAAATACATTGTCATAGCTAATGATACACAATAACATAAAATCGTCATGTTTACGTATGTTTGACGCTGATAGGTGTAACGATATATAAACCCTTTAGAAGTTGACCTGGGGGTGGAAATCCTTCTCTGACTATAATTATTGATGCACTCATGCCATAAATATAGGTTGAATTCCGCCGGTTTGCTCGACTCGCGATACATGGTTCGGACGTTCAATATTCGTAAGTTTTTCACTCGAAACAACTGTTTTAATCATTTGTTTGCATTGAATAAATGAAGTAGCTGTTGGTGATTTGGTATATCGATCTCTTACACAAAATGTTAACATCATGTGACCTAATTAATGCCCCGCCCACTTGCTACTCTGTGGTCATTAATCAAAAGAACCGAATTAGTTGACGAGAACTCCGCCTGTTGGCCTCTAAGAGGAGCAGCCGGTCCCAAGCCCAGTAAAGGAGGAGGGTTGGGAATGGGGCCATTCGCTCGCTCCTCATTAGATAACTTCAAATGGGCATTCTAGCTAAATATAGGATAAGCAGTTAAAACCATAATACACACTATCTAAAAGCAAATCCATGACCGGCCCGTTCTTCTTTGATCCCGACTTAGTTGACGACATCTGAAAATAAAAAAGTAAAAATTCACGTCAAGGTGCTTAATCAATTAGATTTTTTAACTATATATATATATATATATATATATATATATATATATATATATATATATATATATATATATATATATATATATATAATATATATGTCTCATTTAAAATAAATTTTGCGAAAAATAAAAAAATACTCAGTATCCCATGCAACATGCTAGCTCGTTTGTTAAATAATGAAACACAATATTAAATTAGTTAATTATTTAAGTCATTTGAACAAGCATTTTTTTATTAAGTATACTACATGTGTTACATAAAGTATTCACGCACAGTTGAAGAAACAGTTATTTTACCTCTGCTGTTTTTCAGAGGATGACGACATTTTTTTCTTCTGTAAAGCGGTTTTCTAATGAGCTATAAATTTGTAATTTATGGATACTTTCACAAAGAATCCATATACTTGGCCTTAGCTTGACCTTCTATTGACGTACGAGAATCCCGTGTGGTAATCTCGCTCACACAATATTCGGTTATATACAAATTTTGACAAGCACATGCGTTCTGACAAAAAAGGTAATAATTTCACACTTTTACATGGTTATTGTCAGGTAACTTTAGTGATATACATATAAGAATGCATACAGACACGAAAGACGTGTTTTTTGCTCTGTTTATGGCGTTTTTGTAAGGTTTCACGTTTTCATGAAAATACTTACGTTTTCGCCTTACAACAGTAACAGCCAGATAGAAAAAAGTGTATGGCGATTGACTTTGCCTACACACAACCATCCACACAACCACCCACACAACAATCCACACAACCATCCACACAACCATCCACACAACCATCCACACAACCATCCATACAACCACCCACACAACCATCCACACAACCATCCCCACATTCATTCATCATCATCATCATGCTGTCAGTCGCTATGCGACAAAGACTGCTTTCATTTCTTGACCGCCGCACTCCATTTAGTTCTCTGCTGTGAGAGTGATGTCCATGAGTCGGTTTTTATGTCTCTCAGCTTGAGGTTTCTCTTGATGGTATCCTTGAACCGGAGACGAGGGCGTCCTCTCTGTCTGTGACCAGAAGACAATTGAGAGTAGAGGATCTGCTTTGGTAGCCTGTCTGATGACATCCTCATGAGGTGTCCAGTCCACAGGAGATTCTTTTTGATCAGAAGATCTTCCATAGAGGGCAGCCCTATCCGACCGAGTATTTCCTTGTTTGTCACTTTGTCCTTCCAGGTTAGCCTCTTGATCGAACGCAGATGTCGCATCATGAAGGCATGCAGCTTTTTCACCTGTCGTCTGTACACTGTCCAGGCCTCGGCTCCGTATAGTAAGGTGGATAGCACAATTGCGCGGTAGATCTTGCCTTTGACCCGCGTGGACACATGGTGGTTGTTCCAGAGTCTCTGGCGTAATCGGCCGAAAGATGCGCTAGCCTTGGCCATCCTCCTCTGTATTTCAGCATCAATGCGTCCATCACTTGATATAGTGCTTCCGAGGTAGGTGAATTCCGGAACAGAGTTCAGCTTGTTTCCATCAACCATGATATCCTCCTCTCGGGTTCTTGTAGAGTTGGGTTGGTACAGCACTTCCGTCTTCTTGATGTTAATCTTCAGGCCGAACTTCTTTGATGCATCGGAGAAAGCATCCACTATTCTCTGGATCTCTTCAGCAGAGTGGGCAACCAGTGCACTGTCATCTGCGTATAGCAGCTCTCTCACAAGTATCTGGGTAGTCTTGGTCTTCGCTCTGAAGTGTGCGACGTTGAATAGGTCAGCGCTCTGTCTAGACTGTATATAGACGCCATCTCCCATGCCTCGGAAAGCCTCGACGAGCATTGCTGATAGGAAGATGGAGAAGAGCGTGGGGGCCAGTACACAGCCTTGCTTGACACCATTGGTAACACCGAACGTTTCCGAGACTTCCCCTCCAACACTCACATTCGCCATCATTCCCGTATGTAGAGCCTCGATCATGGTTGTGAATTTCTCTGGGCATCCATATTTCCTCAGTAGCTGCTATAGCCCGGTCCTTCCGACTGTATCAAACGCCTTCGTGAAGTCGACAAATACCATGTATAGAGGTCGGTCCTGCTCAATGCACTTTTCTTGTAGTTGTCGGAGACAAAATATCATATCCACTGTGCTCCGGTTGGATCTGAAGCCACACTGTGTCTCCGGAACTGCTTCTGGTGTTATGTGAATAGATAGTCTGTTGAGCAGGATCCTGGCGAAGATCTTGCCTGCTATGGAAAGAAGAGAGATTCCTCTGTAGTTCCCACAGTCTGTTCGATCTCCTTTCTTGTAGATTGTTACAATGCTGGCATCCTTCCACGCTTGTGGTACAGAACCCTCCTCCCAGGCTTTGGTGATTAATTGGTGCAGTCTGTTGGACAGATTGTCTCCTCCGTGCTTCCATACTTCAGCAGGGATTCCATCACCCCCAGGTGCTTTGCCATCTTTCAGGCCGGCGATTGCTCTAGCCATCTCATCCATGTTTGGAATCTCATCAAGGCATGTGTTGGTAATGCGCTGCTGGATGTTGACAAGAGTTTCATGTTCTATGTCGCCATGGACGTTGAGTAGTTTTTGGAAGTGTTCACTCCATCTTGCCACAACTCTCTTGCTGTCGGAGAAGGTCTCCATTCCATCTGTTGACTTCAGGTGAACAGGTCCCTTTTTCGCGGGTCCCCACACTTCCTTCAGTCCATTGTAGAAGCCCTTCATGTCGTTTTAGTCTGCAGATCTCTGCAGCTCCTCTGCCTTCATTTCCCATCATTCTGACTTCAGGGCACGGGTGCGTTTTTGTAGCAGTCTGCAGGCATCTTTGTACGCTGCAATGGTGGATCTAGTACTCCTGGTCTGCAACACTCTCTGGTGGGATTGGTCTCTTCTGCTCATAAGATTTTGTAGCTCCTGGTCGTTGGGGTCGAAACAGTCCTGGTTTTTTTCTGTCTGGCTTGCCGAGAAATGTTTTAGCTGTGTTGTATACTACCTGTTGCAGAGCTGCCCATTCCTCATCTGGTGTTGAGCTTTCCTTCTCCTCCCATTGGGCAAGAGCGCTGTCCATCTCCTGCTCGAAGCTCTCCCTATGACTGATGGTACGTAGTTTTGCTGTGTTTAGCTTGGTCGGTTTTCTTACCCCTTGCCTGTTGTGCTTTTGTCGTACTCTAAATGCCACTTTTGACCTCAGCATATGGTGATCAGTCCAGCAGTTAGCTCCACGCATGGCTCGAGTACTGTGGATGTCCATCTTATCCCGACACCTCGTGATGATGAAGTCGATCATATGCCAGTGTCCGGAACGAGGATGCATCCAGGTGGTCTTGCGTTCATCCTTCTGCTTGAACATGGTGTTCGTCACTATCAGTTCGAACTCAGAGCACAAAGCCAGTAGAAGCTCGCCATTGGAATTGCGTTTCCCGATCCCATATTTGCACATGACCATGGTCCATTTGTCATTGTCTCTTCCTATCCTTGCATTGAAGTCTCCTATCAGCAGTAGCTTATCGGTACGAGGGATGTCTCAGCGTACTTGACAGCTGGTTGTAGAAAGCCTCCTTGTTATCGTCCGGGTTTGTCATTGTTGGAGCGAAAACACTGATAATTGTAGCATAGTTGTCCTTGCTCAGAGGTAGTCTCATCATCATGATTCTGTCACTTACTGGCCGTGGCATTTCTGTCAGCTTTGTCACGATGTCCTTCTTGATAGCAAAGCCCACTCCAGCCTCCCTTCTCTCTCCTTTGGGTCTGCCACTCCAGAAGAAAGAGTATTCCAAGTCATTAAGACTACCAAACTCTGAGAACCTTGTTTCGCACAGGGCGGCAATGTCTATATTGTACTTGGCGAGTTCCATTGCTACTAGTGCAGTACGTCTTTCCGGTCGGTCGGCTGCTTCTCGGTCGAGGAGAGTCCTGACGTTCCATTGAGCCTTTGATAGTTGTGCTCTTTGTGCTCTTCTTCCTAGCTGATTTTTCACTGTCGACGGAAGATGAGGTCGAGCAGCGCGGTCCTTGGTAACCCGGGCGACGACCGGTCCGATATGGTAATTCGTGCGGTTGTGCATTTCATGAGAGCTGCTTGCAAAAAGTGTTGAAGTGCTGCTGGCTTTTGCAAGTTACTAGCGGCACTCTCTCGGGGAGCAAATAGAGGTCTCACACCGGCAAGAACAAGTCAAGACATGCGCGAGCTATTTGTTCCTGCAGTGGCTGGTCGGGAGATGTTGGGAGTTCCATTCATCAACCACCCTTGATGCTGCCACAATGACATGGTTTTCTGTTAGGGTTTGCTCCCTTAGCCTTCGGTTATGTCGAGAACCTATATCACAAGGCAGTGGTTTTCAACTCTGCAATGCAGGGGCGTCAAACTCCCTGAGGTATTGTAGTACCTGAGGTACTGTAATACTTGCATACCGCCAGTACCAGATGCAAACATCGCTGCTGCCCGACACTGACTATTTACCCATAGTTAGGGGATTGGAATGGTGACTGTCGGGACGTATCCACTCGCCGGTGGGCCCAGCACACGACACCTCTGGGGCTCCAATCTGCTCCGAATCTCTAGCACATTTGCCTGGGGCCGCAGGGTACCCAGTATCCGCAGTGTACCACGAGGAGGTTGTGCTAGAGTCTTGTCTATGGAGAGGCTATGCACCAGCAGGGGAGACTTAAACACTCGGCTCCCTTTTCACTGCAAGGAGCTATCTGGCGGCTGTAGCTGAAAGCGAGAGTATGAATCAAGAGCTACACACTACACACTACACTACAGCACTAGGCGCATCACAAAGACCTGTGTTGACACACCACACCATCCACACAACCATCCACACAACCACCCACACAACCACCCACACAATCATCCACACATCCACCCACACAACCATCCACACAACCACCCACACAACCACCCACACAACCACCCACACAACCATCCACACAACCACCCACCCACTTGGATGTTCGTAGGTTGGCAGCACTGAAGAAAAAGAAGCAGCATTTTAATAATAAGCCTGCGTGTAAGATAATTAATGGTGCTAAGTTTGGAATTATTTAAAGACAAGACACAATGTATATTACATAATGATGCTAATATATAACATGTTACATCATGTTAGCCCCAAAAAGGGGCTGTATGCATTAATGAACTGAAGAACATGCATCACATTCACGAATACTTTTCTACACGTGCACACTGTTTTCGTGTTTTATTGCTAAGATGTTATTCCCTATTGTTCACTTATATTATTACATAGGGTTTCGCTCTGCTTTGCATTTGTTGTAAAGAGTTAACATAAATTTGAATTGTCTTGATAAGCATGCCACCCTAAGTCAACATTCCGACATTGCTTGCGCCCAAAAGAACTTAGTATTGGGTCAAATTAGGATGTGCTCCGAAACGCTTGCTTCGAGCAACCAAGCAGATGTGACTATCACTAAGCAAGCGCTGAATCGGCTGTTTGCCTAAGTTCGTTCAGGCAAACAAAACGCTAGGCAGAATCGTCCGCCCCACTCTTCAGCTTTGGGACAGAATTCCACGGCGTGATTATCGTAAGCGCCGATTTGGGCTATCCGTAGCCAAATGGCTATGGAACTAATAACTTTAGTTTTAAAATCGATACGCACTAACCGTTTCACATGTGTATTCGGTGACATACAACCGACAATTGGGCGTCAAGAAACAGAAGAAATGTGCTCCAAATAATTATGTATGAGTATATTTATCGGTCACACAGAAAATATTTCATAAATAGCCGCCATACTGTGCACGTGATGATGCCTTTGGGTCACATGGTCAAACGCGATTTCGTGTAGAATGAGGCCAGAGTGGGCCAGCAGCACAGACATAAATAAAACACCCGTTAGTGAGTTAGTAGTTTATAGGGAGATGATTAATGATGTAACTATGGCCAGCAGACTGTAATTCTTAGCGTGACCTTATATTGATCTACGAGAATCCCATTTGGTAATCTTGCTCACAACAACATCCGGTTATATACAAATTTTGACAAGCACATGCGTTCTGACAAAAAGGTAATAACTTCACTTTTTACATGGTTATTGTCAGGAAACTTTAGCTATATACATATAAGAATGCATACAGACACGAAAGACGTGTTTATTGCTCTGTTTATGGCGTTTTTGTAAGGTATCATGTTTCATATAAATACTTACGTTTTTTCCGAGCGTGCCCTTCGCCTATACAACAGCAAGAGCCAGATAGAAAAAAATGTATGGCGATTGATTTTGCCTACAGAATGACATCCGAACCGAATGTATTGTTATCGTAATGTTTATGAACAAAACAAAATTGTGAAGCCAGAGCTAGTGTATACCTAGGCAAAGTCAATCGCCCTACAATTTGTGTCTATTTGGCTGTTGCTGTAGTAGGGGCGAAGATCTCGTTCATCAAAAGCTTAAGTATTTTCATGAAACGTGAAACCTTACAAAAACGCCATAAACAGAGCAATAAACACGTCTTTCATGTCTGTATGCATTCTTATATGTATATCACTAAAGTTACCTGACAATAACCATGTAAACGTGTGAAATTATTACCTTTTTGTCAGAACGCATGTGCTTGTCAACATTTGTATATAACCGGATGTTGTTGTGAGCGAGAATACCAAGCGGGAATCCCGTGGATCTATATAAGGTTACGCTAAGAATTGCCGTCTGCTGGCCATAGAGTTACATCATTAATCATGCCCCTATAAACTACTAACTTACTAACGGGTGTTTTATTTATGTCTGTGCTGCTGGCCCATTCTGGCCTCATTCTACACGAAATCGCGTATGCTCATGTGACCCAAAGGCAACATCACGTGCACAGTATGGCGGCTAATTGTGAAATGTTTTCTATGTCACCGATAAAAGAACTCATAAGTAATTATTTGGAGCACATTTTCTTCAGTTTATTGACGCCCAATTGTCGGTTGTATGTCACAAAATACACATGTGAAACGGTTAGTGCGTATTGGTTTTAAAACTTAGGTTATTAGTTCCGTAGCCATTTGGCTACGGAACTGCCAAAACCATGCTTTAGCAAATGCCGGTCTCGACTTTCGCCCCAGAGACGAAGAGTGGGGCGGATAATTTTGCCTAGTGTATACCGAGCTGCATCACTCTACGAATTAACATGGAGGAGACATTTTGTAAGTTCAACGCCTTCACGCTTATATATATCCGACTCTCGGTCGGCTTCGTGAGTCCGCCGAGATGTGTCCGACAAACGGTGGCGCCACATCGCGGAGCCTGGATAAGCGAGGCTACACAAACAGTTCTCGAAAATTATTGCTTTATAACAACCCTCCTTAAACCTGATAATGTAGTCTTCACAACTGACGCGGTTATACAACTAGACATCCGTTGAACGAACAATTGCACGCATCGCCGGTGAAAGGCAGTGTCAGTGAGTGACAGTGTTGTTGTCAGTTGATGTTGGCGATATCGATCTATTTTTTTTTCTGATATGGCTGCAGCCGTGGGAAATTGAGAGCAAATTCAAAATTGGTAAATTACTTTTCGAAATATGATTTTTTATTAATAATATGAGTAGTTTATCGTAGTCCAAACATAGGAAGGAAGATGTAAAACTACAAAAGGCTATACGAGGGGTGAGCAAGGGGAATGTGTTATAATTGGTGGTTTTAACCATGGCCATATGCTTATGGGAAGGCAGTGTTAGATAAGCCATTTTTATTTATTTTTTATATCTAGGGCGCAATCAAAATGGTTTTTACTCACATAAACTATGATTATTAATATATAACTTTATACCAAGATAATATATCTAGCATGCGTAGATGATGATATCTAGCTGATTCAAATAGGGTTGGCAAGCTGGTTCAACTAACACTTGGTGTGGGGTAAGTTGAGCCACAGTGTAGCGTAAGTTTCGTAAATGCTTTATTTGTATAATTTACGTAGGCCTTGTACAACAATTTCGTAACAACTCAACTCTACCAAATGGGTACAACACATCTCTGACAAGTCCACACGCTTAATTAATAAGTCAAAACACCTAATTAATATAGACTTATAGGTAAATTGCAACCAGTGTAGCTAACTGCTATTATGTTGTCTTGTAGCTATCCGATGTCCCAATTTGCTTCAAAAAAATGCATTTGTTGATGTATTTTGGGGTAAAGATTACTTATCTTCGGTCTTTAACCGCTGTTCAGCTAGACCTTCATTGGGTCTTGGGTGGCTCAACTAGCCCCGTTTTGACAATTAAGCTTATTTAATTAACTTCTCATTATTGCGTGAAGTGATGTAAGTAATCTTCTTCTCTGAGCATAGTTAAACAATTTGTAAGTGCACAAACAACACAGTTTGGTCTTGTGCATTGATAGAATATACACCAGCAGACATTAATCACAATTACTAAAAGTTTCGAAAAAAATAAAAAAACATACTTTTAGCTCACATGTTCTGACCGTTGTGACAACCGTAACCTACCATACGTCATTCATGTTCTAATAAAATGTTCAATCACTGGGTTGTACCAAGTAATTGTCGTTGCTGTGGTTTCCTGGGAAACATGGGTGGCTCAACTAACCCAGTGGCTCAACTAACACTGCCTTCCCCTATGTAAGAAGTAAACAGAAAGGTCGAGATAAGGACGGACCACTGGCACTGGAAAACAACAGTGGAAACATAATTTCAGACGGGTTTAAAATGTCAGAGGTCCTGAATGATTGTTTCAACTCAGTTTTTACCACAGAAGATACCAGCTCACTTCCAGTTCCAGTTACTAAGTTTGAGGGATATATATTAGATTTACTCAGTAGACTGCTTGCGCACTCATCCATACGTAGGCTATACCCAAAATTGGTTTCTTATGTCGTAACACACTTATAATTAAATCAGATAATTTGTGGCAGTTATTTGTAACTGTAATAAGTATATCTCAACATGGGTCGATCCAGGAAGCAGTGGGACAAGTGATTCATATCCAGGGGCGTCGCGTGCATTTGGATATCGGGGTATTTCGAACCGCAAGTCAAATTCGACGACGGGCCTGCGATTGCTACAACAGGGACCCTGTCGGAGACCACTGTCGATGTAGACAGCCTAATAATGGCAGTAGTAAGGCAACCCCAACAAGCCACTATCTCAGCCAAACCTACAGGTGACTTATGTTATACTTGTGGGGGCGAGCACCGAGCACGAGAGTGTACAAACAAGAGGAGGCGCTCCCCTTCCCCACTCACGTGTCACGAGTGTAACGGGAAGGGACACATTGCGCAAGAGGAGACGTATTACAACAGAGACGACTCTGGCCCTCAACTTCGTGGTCTCTATGTCTCCCCCATAAAGAAATATGAGGGACCAGTGATCCAACGACAAATGGGGTAATGACCGAAACCATGAAGACCACCAAAAATGCGGGTCGACACCGGGACACTGATCACGTGACTAACACATTGAGTAGCCACACTACTGGGACAAGGATAACATAGTTAACGGAACCAGTGATCAGACGTTCAGTTGAATGCAACAGTTGGCTACACTTTGTTGATACCAGCGACCATTTACGGCAAAGATACGTTAATGGTAGTGGACACTGCAGACTCATTACGCCCACCCAATGCCACGTCGCACGAGCAAATAGGGATACAGAATGCAGAGCACGGTTCATACATGTAGTGTCGCCTCATTAGACAGCTGAATCATCACAACACAACATTAGACAGCTGTCTGTCACAATACAATATTAGACAGCTGTCTATCACAATACAATATTAGACAGCTGTCTATCACAACAACCTAATCAAATAGGGATAAAGGATGCAGAGCACGGTTCATACGTGTAGTGTCGCCTCATTAGACAGCTGAATCATCACAACACAACATTAGACAGCTGTCTATCACAATACAATATTAGACAGCTGTCTATCACAATACAATATTAGACAGCTGTCTATCACAACAACCTAATCAAATAGGGATAAAGAATGCAGAGCACGGTTCATACGTGTAGTGTCGCCTCATTAGACAGCTGAATCATCACAATACAACATTAGACAGCTGTCTATCACAATACAATATTAGACAGCTGTCTATCACAATACAATATTAGACAGCTGTCTATCACAATACAATATTAGACAGCTGTCTATCACAACAACCTAATCAAATAGGGATACAGAATGCAGAGCACGGTTCATACGTGTAGTGTCGCCTCATTAGACAGCTGAATCATCACAACACAACATTAGACAGCTGTCTATCACAATACAATATTATACAGCTGTCTATCACAATACAATATTAGACAGCTGTCTATCACAACAACCTAATCAAATAGGGATAAAGGATGCAGAGCACGGTTCATACATGTAGTGTCGCCTCATTAGACAGCTGAATCATCACAACACAACATTAGACAGCTGTCTATCACAATACAATATTAGACAGCTGTCTATCACAATACAATATTAGACAGCTGTCTATCACAACAACCTAATCAAATAGGGATAAAGAATGCAGAGCACGGTTCATACGTGTAGTGTCGCCTCATTAGACAGCTGAATCATCACAACACAACATTAGACACCTGTCTATCACAATACAATATTAGACAGCTGTCTATCACAATACAATATTAGACAGCTGTCTATCACAATACAATATTAGACAGCTGTCTATCACAACAACCTAATCAAATAGGGATACAGAATGCAGAGCACGGTTCATACGTGTAGTGTCGCCTCATTAGACAGCTGAATCATCACAACACAACATTAGACAGCTGTCTGTCACAATACAATATTAGACAGCTGTCTATCACAATACAATATTAGACAGCTGTCTATCACAACAACCTAATCAAATAGGGATAAAGAATGCAGAGCACGGTTCATACGTGTAGTGTCGCCTCATTAGACAGCTGAATCATCACAATACAACATTAGACAGCTGTCTATCACAATACAATATTAGACAGCTGTCTATCACAATACAATATTAGACAGCTGTCTATCACAATACAATATTAGACAGCTGTCTGTCACAACAACCTAATCAAATAGGGATACAGAATGCAGAGCACGGTTCATACGTGTAGTGTCGCCTCATTAGACAGCTGAATCATCACAACACAACATTAGACAGCTGTCTATCACAATACAATATTAGACAGCTGTCTATCACAACAACCTAATCAAATAGGGATAAAGAATGCAGAGCACGGTTCATACGTGTAGTGCCGCCTCATTAGACATCTGAATCATCACAACACAACATTACTTTAGACAGCTGTCTATCATAATACAACATTAGACAGCTGTCAATTACAATTCAACGATAGACAGCTGTCTATCACAATACAACATTAGACAGCTGTCTATCACAACAACATAATCAAATAGGGATACAGAATGCAGGGCACGGTTCATACATGCAGAATGTTTTCTCCAGACATAATAGAAATCTGGGGAAATTCACCCTGATACGCCAAAGTATACAAACTTATAAAGAGGACCCGGTCTGAGAGCGATTAAGACGTATCCCATTAAAGTTCCAGGGAGAGGACGAGAAAACATATATGCTGGAAGCCCAGGACACCAGGCCATCCACGTCAAATTGGGCTTCAGACCCTGTTCTGGTAAGAAAAAAGATGGGGAAATAAGGTAAGATACACTGTGGATTATCGTCAAATAAATGTCAAAACTGGCAGAGATGCGTATCCACTATCATTAATAGGGAAATGCGTTGACACACTGTCAGGCACTCTATGGTTTCACACACTCGACCTGGCCAGTGGATATTAGCCAAGTATGGGCTCTTTGAACATGTCAGGATGACACGGGGGTTATGTAACGCACCGGCCACATTCCAACGGGTATTGCATCTAGACCTTCGCGGCGTCGCATGGGATAGAGTACTACTGTACATAGATGACGTCAAAGCGTTGGTTAGAAACTTTGAAGAGTCACTTGGAAGTCTAGAGAGTGTCCTCCAATGATTTGATGTGCACAATCTAAAGCCGTGAATGTCTTGTGACAATCACGTTAACCCACTTCAATTTGCCAAGAAGTGCTCTCTTTTAGCACTGAGGTACGGTTCCTGGGAAGCAAAGTATCCCGAGACGGAGTGTCGGTTACAAAAGACCACACTCAATGTGTATTGGCCCCAACCTAAGAATGCTGTCCACGTGAGTAAGTTCACGGGATTTTTGAATTACCACAGAGAGTTCATTCGAGGGTTAGCTAAAACAATAAAGCCTTTGTATGGGTTAACTAAATCCAGAACACCCACGGGCCCTCCCCTCTGTTCCGAGTTCCCCGCTGCACGTCAGGGTGACTCGCCACATCCCTTGTAGATCGACTCCTCCTGGCAGTGTTACTGTGCCGCCCAGCAGTTCGATGCCAGGGCATCTTCCATGATTAGTCTCCTCGAATGGACTCAGGCTACGCACCTTTGAGGAGACGTTCAGTCTGTTTGGACAGAAAGGATGCTACCCCCGTGAAACGTCACACACCAGCATGGCACTTGGTGTCATGCAGTCGGAGGTGGCCCTCGTGATGGGGTGGCCCATTATACCTGGGGCCATTCAGTCGAACCCACCGCTTCTGAATTGGTTCGGCCTGATGAACATGTTGGCCAAACAGACGTCCTCCAAACAGGAGATGTTCAGGGAGTGCGTTGTTACCGGACATCCGTCACGGGACACTCCTGATGCAGTGGAAATCGTCGCACACTGCCACCTAACCCTACTTCAGAAACAGGAGACTCGGACCAGAAGTATGGAACGGGGCCAGTTTAACTTCGGCACTGACCAGTCGTTACAGTGCTGACTGTTGACTACGTCACGCCACAAAACAACCAATCAAAACCGAAGACTAAGACTATGCTGATGTCACATGCTAAGTATATATTGCAACATTGTTGCAATAGTGTCTAAAAATAGCTTGAAACTTCCGCATTTTGGTTGTCTGCCGGCGGGGAAATTGCCCTGAAGCATGATGACGTCAGAACCAAAACAACGCGTTGCACTGTGGGCCTTATCAGGGGTCGGATAAGGAACGGTCCCACCGGAAACAAAGGCAAAGATGCCATTACTTCACTGACACGTTGCTATTCATCTGATTATTATGTCGAAAACTAACTGCTGCGTGCCGCACTGTCATGCTACTAGTAAACGACACAACCGCTTAAGTTGGCATGTGTTGCCACGAGACAAGCAACTTAGGAAACGGTGGATTGTGCTCATTAGAAACGACAATCTTCGCGTGAACTCATGTCATTATGTGGGCTTCATTTTCGTGGCGGCCTAAGGACTTACGATAACAAACACTCCTACTATATTGCTGTGTACAACAGAATGGCTGAATGTGATCAACGAGTACAACGAAAAGTTGCCGAAGAATGTTCATCAAAATGTCAGGGCGTTCATCTATATAAATCTAAGACTTCCAACTGGCCCATTGTGCCCCATTTTCAGGCCTAAATGTGGGTTGATAAATGCCAAGACATCGTGGGCATGTATTATGACAAAATGACAAATAAATAAATGCTATCTGCCACACAATCGCGGTTAACCTACATATACAGCTGATGTTATAACATTTAGTACAATCACAAATTTAGGAATTACTCATAGTAAGGCAAACGTATTAAGGCTTTAACCAATTTACTTTTAAGCAATATACTATTTGTGACTGTTCTTGTACTCACTGTATTCTCTAGCCTACACTAAAATAGTTAACATATATAAATTATATATATATATATATATATATATATATATATATATATATATATATATATATACACTAAAATAGTTAACATATATAAATTATATATATATATATATTTATATAAAATAGTTAACATATATAAATTATATATATTTATATATATATATATAATTATATATATATTTATATATATATATATTTATATATATATATATATATATATATATATATATATATATATATATATATATATATATATATATATATATATATATATATATATATATACATATACATATACATATATTTATATATGTATATATATATATATATGTATTATTATAATGTATGTATTATTATTATTACGAATGGTTGCGTGCATTTTCGACCGATATTTTCAAAAGGTAACAATTATGTGCATTAAACGAATTCTATTCAGTTGACTTGTGAAAGTCGAAAGGCACGTGGACAGAGTACTACTGAGTCTCGGTGTTATTGAGTTACCTTCGTACGAGCATCAAACGACTCTCTGCAGTTGTGGTCATGAGGCCTCGGCACGCTATCCAATGCTTCAGCGCTTCAGTTATGTTCTTGTCGACCACTTTCTCCGGTAAAATAACACCTTTGATGTCATTTTCGCTAAACAAAACTAATGCCTCTGCCATGGTGTTGCGAGGTGCTAAACCACTTGCCAAGGCACGGATTACAACTCAGGCGGCAACGCGGGACCCCTATTTATGCCCACGGTGCACCGCGTATCCCTTTGTTTTGAATTCTGACGTCATCATGCAATGGGTCTATTACACAAAATCAGAAAAACACAAAGTCGGTTAGTGCATTGCTGTTCTAGAAGATTCTAGAACATTCTCCATGAAACAGAAGTCGCGTTGTGCATGCACAATCGGAAGTGGCTCCAGGCCCCTCATGTCACATGGAATGTCGTCATTGGCTCCGGGCCCCTCATGTCACATGGAATGACGTCATTGGCTCCGGGCCCCTCCGGTACCTTTTAGGATTGTCCGGGACCCTCGGATATAGCTCTCGACTGATGTCTTCGTTTGTTCATAATCAGCTTTCTAACAATTTGTCTGCACTCGGTGTTAGTTTTTAATAAAATGTTCTCCTGAGTCCTGAATGTTTCTTCAAGTTCATCAACAGATTTCTAATAGTAAACATATTTATCCCTTACTCGGCCACCTACGGTGGCACCACGAGGTGCTAGCTGCCAGAAGACAACGCGGAAAGTGTCCGTCATGAGGTGGGGCAAAGTCGTTCGCTTAAGGGTAGCAATTTCGTGATATGGAATATTTTTTGTTACGTTGAAATAGGCCACATACACTATCCTCTAGATGTTGTCGCTTCAGGAAGTAGGTCGTTGTGCATGCGCAACCGGAAACGCGCAAGGGGCGATAATTGGCGTTTATGACATGCAAATTAGTTCGGCTACTAAGCGTTAGGGGCGTTGTTTTACGAAAATTAGTTCATATACTAGTCTCCATGGAAGAAATTCGCACAAAGACAGTCCACCAAGTCGCGCTAAAGTAGTGTCGCCACAATTCACCAGGTGGCACTGCTGTATTACGCTGTGTTCTCTAACGCTGTGTGAAGTAGTGTTTGCGTAGCAAGCGCTCGACCGGCCAAGCGCCAAAACGGCCCGACTTAAGTAATAACAGTCACTCGGGGAAACACTATTCTACAGCCCATTGCATTGTACAGGGCACGAGGGTTTGCTTCTGTAGTATATTTATTTTTTTCTGCCTCAACCTTCAGCCTGCTGGTGTGATATAGTAATTTGACCACGGGGTCCATTTACCGCAGTATCTCTCCGTGGTAAAAGGGACGTGTTGACGTGTTTAGTGAATTAGATATCTTAGAAGTGGTTCAACAATGTATGTGCTGTTAAGAAAGACAAAAGGTGTCCAACCTGCCTGATATATACATCATCGTGGCCATTTCAAAACCGAATAAGTCTATAAAAACAGTTTTAGAAATTTCTTGGAACAGTTTTGTCTTTCGGAATAGCACATTACCACACATAAATAAAGAGTTACCACTACCACTATCTAAAAACATGAACTCTCTAAACAATTTAATTTTTTACATGGGGGTATATTTACAACGGACATACACTTTAGTAATTGGACCCACTAGTCTATTTAAAACTCACATCCGTGTTTCATCTGGCCAACCATTACCCCACATGTAAAGTCACAAGTACCTTTGTTGTCAAGCAATATGTATTAATATAACAATGTAATTTTTCATCCATATTAAATTAGTTTGTTCGCTATTGTGACATCTACTGGCATTACTCCTGATTTGTCTTGTAATAATATTGGTACATTATTTTACTCGCAACCTTTTTCACATTGCTCGAACATGTAACTATTATAAAACATGTATCTATTATAAAACATGTATCTATTATAAAACATGTCAAAATAATACAGATATTATACTTGTATAGACAGTCTACAGTAGGCCTACCTCATTTCATAACATACACGTTCCGGTGTAGCATCTGGCATTAACACACTGGATGCAGTTAAATAAACATCTATGCACATGTAATCAAACAAACAAATGAACGAACAAACAAACAAACAAACAAACGTGACAAGTGTTAAGAGGGATGATTGAATATTACGTCCTAAATTATATTTGTTTAATACCAGGATGAATTGCAAATGGACGCAAACAGTCGGTTTTTCCTGGTAATTCTCCATATATGCTGGTAAGTACAAAACTAAGTGGTCTTCTTTTCCAATTGCCAGCTTTCTTCTCTTAATAAAACATACCAAACCTTCTTCTTCCTGCATCTTTGACCCAGGTGTTAGTCTGCCTCCGTGTCCAGCATATCCTGAGCATTCTGCGCCATACCCACATCTCGAGTGCGTTAAATTAATTATGTATATATATATATATATATATATATATATATATATATATATATATATATATATATATATATATATATATATATATATATATATATATATATATATATATATATATATATATTAGTTATTAATTACTTTAATTTATTTGGTAATTGGTCAATCCTTTATAATGGCATATACGTTTTAGGTGACGATCCAACGCGCGGTGTGGACTGAAAGGGATAACGGACATCTTACATACGAATTCAGGCACACAGCGATGGAAAATAGGTATTATTGTTCGATGATTATCCGTCCGGTAGGATGCGTCCATCTTTACTGAGTGGCCGCTAGAGTGTTCATCTTGGCATAACATATAACATCCTGGGGTGATGCCTGCAGAACTGGAGACAGACTGTCAATCAGCAGTCGTCATTGTCCGCTTCTTCTGTGACTGATGGGCGACCCTCTCTCCCGGCGTGCAGCGCGGTCTCGGCCACCGGAAGCGACCTCAAGCCGAGCTGGTCGTGAGAGACCGCTGATGAATCTGTGTGACAGGCGATTAATTAGAGTATAAATAATGAATTCCATTAGGACAGTCTGATCGAAATGACTGATCCGGGCGGGGAACATAACGTGTGTCACATGACGTAATACCACATAATGCAGAAGTTGACGTGAAGGTAGATGATAAAGTAAAATACAATATCGAGGACAAATCCCAGATTGTAAATTTGTATTAGCCCTATCATTAATAAATAATATGCTATTGTTCTATTGCTGGTATCATCGTCACTGTAATGTCTACTATCTAAATGAAAATACGCTGTGAAATTCGCTTGCCTACTCCGAATAATCAAAGGTCAAACTTTTGATGTCCGTCATTTTTAATTCTAAATTAGCCTTAGCAACGGATTAGTTTGTAAAATACAGACGGAATTAACCTCCTGGCTAGTATGAAATGCAACCATCAAAAAGAGCAGTATCGATTTAACAAAGTGGTGCAATAGGATTGTGAAAAATGTCTCATATAAATGAAATTGAAATATAATTAATCATTATCACTTCCGAAAGAAAATAGAGTGTGGTCTGTAGAGGTGGACATATTACTGAATCATATGACAGTTCATACAGAAATAATACGCATGTAGCTATGCGTACGCGTTTTCAAGCCATTGTCGTTATTTGGCATGTCACTGCCAAAAGGTCTGACATTTCAGCCTTGCAGGCTGAATACGTTTACTCCGTAGTTACTAAAATAACTGATTTTGTTAAGACATTACCGAAACACAGCCGGACATGTAACGGTGGAATTACCCATATATCCAGCCGGGTTTTCCTTATGTGACGTAGGCCAAATTAAATTAACTAAAAACAACGGAAACGCTGCATGATCTCAGACAAACACTGGTCCCCCGGTTATATATATATATATATATATATATATATATATATATATATATATATATATATATATATATATATATATATATATATATATATATATATATATATATATATATATATATATATATATATATTAATAGAACATTATGTATGTGATTAAAGTAGTACACAAGAAAACAGTCACTTTGAGAACTACTTACGCCATATGACTGTTGGGTGTAAATTCTGTACACGGTCATGTGACTGCAACAGAAAACATGCAGTTAGGCGTTTAACAGGATCACGTCGCCTGATAATATACATGCAGCTAGGCGTTTAAAATGATCATGTCGCCTGGTATATAAGAAGGCTGGTCTACGTGCAATCTGATCGCAACATACGCAGGTGCATGCCTTTCTTCAGTCTAACAATGTAATTATGAAAAGCGTGGGCACATGTAATATTAAGAGGCGATCGCTGCCACTATAGCCGCGGCGACATGCATAACCGAACATTGCGACACTGATATGTATTGGTATTTTAAAACATTTCAGTAATATAACATTTATATGCAAAACGTGTTACTAGTGTCAAATATCCATATGTGTTTGCATTTCAAGGAAACCTCTTCATGGAATCTGATCAACAGGAACGTATTCTTAGTCTCACACGGACGCAGCGTTATTACTGCTAAGTAACCAAGATATTTGCCCCGCGGTTGTAATTCCGAGTTCCGTCCGCGCGACTCCGAAGACGTAAACAACATCAACTTGACTGACTGCTTCTGCGTGGTCGATACTAACGTCGTAGACGAATGCAAAGAAGTGACACACACAAAGGGCAGAGACGATTCCGGGAAGTGGCAAATGAAATGATCAACTGTATTTGAAAAGGACTTCTGCATTGGGGTCAACACACAACACGTTGTATTTATGTTTTGGACAGTAATGATCAACACAATGCAGCGTTCACACGTCAATTGTGCGTAATTGGAAGCGTGGGACGTCCTACGTGCGGCGGAAGCAAACATGGCGTTTAGTTTCCGTTTCATGGCGATATGACGTTTCGCCGATGTCATTTCGTAGCGAAACACCGACAGAATGACGGAACGGTGTTCTTAAAATGCTCGAGAATGCCAAAATGAAAACAACCCGTCGTCAGTTGGCTATAAATAGCACACATGTTCACTTTATTTGAGCAATGAGACTACACGATTGAGGAAGATTGCTACTCAAAGCAACAGGCGCCAGATGGCAAGTGGACAAGGGAGCATTTGGCGAGAGTCCAACACTATTATATCTATATGTAGCCTGCCCTATCATATATCTGTTAAATTGTCGTTGAAGACAAATTCACACTGCTAACTTTAACATCAGTCAATAGATAATTTGTTCCACTGATTTATAATTTTTTATTATTTCTAGCTTATTTTTCTCCTTTTTACAATATGGTCTCCATGCTTATTTGACAGTGCTGTCCTTTAGAATCATCTACACTGTAACTTCTCTTAGGATTTCTTTCAAGTGTTTTTCATTCCTGGTTATATGGACATATAGATACATTTAAAATGCAGCTATTCAAACGCTGGGATCCAGAATCAAACTGTATGCTAAGCTACTAAATTGCTCCAAAAACATACTGCTTTTCCCAACCACACTAATATTTGAGTAATCAGAGTATTAATCGAAAAGGCGATGTTGAATGCAAACAAATAAACCGTTAATATTTCCATTACTACTTACGAGATTAATCAGGCCATATTAATCAAAAGTATACCCGCTTAATAAACCATTTTCGGACACCTGTTCAACCCTCGCATTGCTTCAATAGTCGGTTGTAGTTGTATCAACGCGCGTCATGGATATATATGAGTTCTCCCCTACTACGTTGGGGAGAAGTTGCTGCGACAAAGAAGAATAGGAAACCACATATTGGTACGCACCTTGAAAATGGTTTCCTGCGGATTGTCGGCGATAACGACTTGGTCGGGAGAAATGCCGTCCAAGATACGCGAGTGGTAGCCTGAATGTTCCCTTCCTGCAGCGTCCGAGTCGCCATGCCGAGATCCCGGCAATCGTTGGGAGTCTCCGTAACGTGCCTGCCCCGGGTTCCATCGAGGACTGGCCGAGCCTGTCCTACTGAAGCTGTCGCTGTTGACAAAGGCACGCCGCCGGGAACCGAACTGACCAAAGGAACCCTCGGAAATGGTCGTCTTCATATTTCTCTTTGTAACGCATTTCCGCTTTGGCTGCGTGCGCAACTTCGGCTGTGCGAAGACGTCGTCGCTGTAACGATCACCTTCGGATGCAGGCAGTGGTTGCGAGCTGCCGTCCGAAGCATAACCCTCAATCGTTGCGCCGTGGCGGCCGTTCCCTGTCGCCTGTTGTGCCGGCGGCTGCTGCACCTTCCCCAGAAGGCGGTCGAGCCACGCAGCCACTTTCAACATCACGCGAGCGAGTTCGGGACGTTCGACGCGGGGCGCCTCCCGGGAACTCCTGTCGGGCCGTTCAGGCGACTCTGGTCGGGCGCGCGGGCGGCGCACGAGCCGGTCTAGCCGTCGGTAGCTCGCCGCTAGCTTACTTTGCTGCCCAGTTTCGTCCGATAGCACGGGATTGTTTTCTTCAGGCTGACCGACTCTCGGATCACCGTCATCACTTCTGTCGGTACCGACACGGCGTCTGGCGTCAATCGGGCGTGGTGAAAGCACAGGTGTGGCTAGTGTGTTCAACACACTTGAGAAATAGAGCAGCAAGCAAAATGCGATTAGCCGCACTGGCGCCATCCCCCACACTTGGTCAGTCGACTCGGGATCTCTATTCCGCCTAGAGACACAGAACGAAGAAAAAACATTATCTTCTTCTTGCACAATGCGATGACACTGACAACACATTACATTTGCGCAAGTTGCAGTTAACCATAAACCATTTTACCCTCACACATTTTGCATCAACCAGTTAAAATAATGAAAGTAAAGATCAATACAGTTGATCGATTGAAATCCCACCAGTAACTTATTAATAATTGTAATCTGAATACGAAGGTGTAGTTTTTCCATGGGGCAGCTCGATGGGCGAAAGGGGTTTCAAAAAGTAAATGATAAATAATCGTACAAATATACTTCAGTTGATTTAGCACAGTTCATTGGTCTTATTCTCATTTTGTGTTGTTAATCAAGGACGACAGAAAAATAATGTCGCAATACTTGCATCACCAATTGGTGGGAGGTGGTGGTAGTGGTAGAGGGACGGACTGTCCGTCCGGGGGACCGGGGTTCCAAACCACCTGCTGCCGTTTAAAAATGTTGGCAATATTGTTCACCCCACTTTGTCTGCGTATTTCAGAAGAGGCAGTAAAAGCCGTTGGTCCCTTCTATCTGGAGGGAAATAAAAGATCAAACACACTGGGGGGGGGGATAAATGTGTAACCTGCCGTGGACTCCATCTCTCGTGAGCCACTAGGCCCACTGCAGAAGCGTCCACGACGCGGCTCAGTCAATTCTGCTAACTACCTCGCAAGAGGATACGATTGAATGAAAAACGTGCTTCACAACACTTGTTTGATCATCAGAGAGTTTCTGGAAATATAGTTGTTTATGAAATATTTCTAACATAACCGCATGAAGAAAATGTGATGTTTATGTTTACTGTGTAATGAAGTGTACATAATTGTTATCTAGCCTGACAATGTTCCAGTTATACAATGCTAGTCATAAAGATAACTTATTGGAATCATAACTTATGTTATGTCTTTGTTTGTAAGTAAGTACACTTGGCCTCTGGCTTAATAGCAACCTGGCTAAAGTTACGCAAAGCAGCACGGATGTCACCAGACCTTTGCACGCGATTGCACAATGATCTTGCCACACCCGTAACTTGAACGCTTTGTTATTCAGCCATTGCCAGCAGTTCACCCACTTCTTGTATATCCTGTTCTTCTACCGCGGCCAACACCAATTTGCATCGCCCGTGAGGATGTCGAATATCCCTGTACGCACGATAGTCGTGATATATGCTCTAATGGCTCCACCCTCTACAATATGTTATCGGTACACTCTCATAAATATTACTAGTTTCTGCTAGTAGGAATATCAATGTATTCAGCATAATGTTGACATATTATGAAGATGTACATATAAAGAGAGCTTCTTGGTAATATTGGTGAGCCTTGCTTCTTTAATGCGTTTGGTCTTCAGAGCCTGTCACAATCGCATTGTTCCTGGAAGCTGTATGTTGTGATTTCATTTTTGAGTAGAGACCCTCTTGCTGCTTGTATCATCTTCACTATAATGCTTAACATCTAAACCTTAAGTTTGACACCGACATAATTATGCTTTAAATGATACCACAACCAATCTGTGAAGTCGCCGTGGCAACGGCAACTGGCGTATTCTCAGGCCCTTGCTCATCTTTTTCCTGCTGGTATCATTGTCACTGTAATGCCTACTTTCTAACTAAAAATACGCTGTGAAATTCGCTTACTCCGAATCGTCAAAGGTCAAACTTTCGATGTCCGTCATTTTTAATTCTAAATTAGCCTTAGCAACGGATTATTTTGTAAAATACAGACGGAATTAACCTCCTGACTAGTATACATACAACCATCAGAAAGAGTGGTATCGATTTGACAAAGTGGTGCAATAATATTAAGACAAATTTAAGAGTACAGCTAATCTACAAATCATAACGTCAAATGTCTGTAACACAAAATCACAGGCTGCACGCACGCGTTAAGAGTGTTGCACACATTTATTACTGCATTGCACAGTTAATGTTGATATATTGCTGATTCGTTGTTATTTGGGAGGTTTGGCGCAGAGTCAGGCTGCTTTTCTAAAATCATCAGACCATATAATTTTCCAGATCTGCATGTAGGTTTCTATTACGGGATATATGGTCGAATTGCATGTTTACACATATTATTAGCCTATCGATTTTCCCGAGACGCTACAGGCTATGAATTACAATCGTATGCCGTATTTCTCAATATACTTATGAGCTGTCCGCTTATTTAAAGCGTTGCATATGACCACAACACGTATATATGTGGATACGTTTCTGATATGCACACAAACGACAGCACCGTTGCATAAACAACAGAACGTTGACGCACCAATAATATCGCATGGTACAGCTTGGCTACAATGAACAGAAATCGGGCTTTAACCGGAAGAAGTCCACTGCATTTATTCCATATAAATACCTATAAATACCTAATTTAACTGATACATGTAATCTGCGAGTGTTTGCAGCCAATACATTTAAGTTATTTTTTACAGTTTGCTGGACACTATAAGGATTTGTTCTGTATCATTCTGACTTGCAGTGACAGAGTGTTATCATGGAAGCAAACCGAAATAATCAAACATTATGTTAATTAAACATCGATAGCATTAAAAAAATCCACTGTGGTTGCTGAAATACTTGTACTCTGTTGCTATCAAAACACAACAAGATAATTTTATAATACTTAATAATGTTTTAATACACATTAAGATAACTGAACTTGAACAATTCTACACAAATCTAGACAGATAGCTTTAAAACTTATGACTGGCGGCCATCTTGGAAAACTGATCAAGTTCAAGATTCCATAATATGTTCACGGCCGTCGGTATGACCACGTTAGAATGTCTCAGACAAATGTCTTGCCTTTATAGAATGGACCAACAAATAATTCACGTCGGTACAACCTCACTGTGTCAGTTCGACTTCATTACAATTTTCTCTTAGATATTTTATCTATACTTTAATGCCAAATTTGAAACCAACGACGATGATGATATTACTGACAATGTTGACGAGGGCTAACGTGCACCCCAGATGTTGACGAGGGTTAACGTGCACCCCAGATGTTGACGAGGGTTAACGTGCACCCCAGATGTTGACGAGGGTTAACGTGCACCCCAGATGTTGACGAGGGTTAACGTGCACCCTAGATGTTGACGAGGGTTAACGTGCACCCCAGATGTTGACGAGGGTTAACGTGCACCCCAGATGTTGACGAGGGTTAACGTGCACCCCAGATGCTGCACAGAATTCATTCAACGATTATCATTGGTAATTTCATTGGTCTGTCAATAATTGCTATTAAGATTTCTATGGTATCGTAAATTTTTTTAATTTTATTTCGTCGTTAAATCTGGTATTTTCCAAAAATATTACATTTTAAGATATATGCAACGTCATCAAAACGTTTAACAAATTCGTTTAGCCGAGCTGCTAGAATGTTATCCAATGTATTTTGGATTTCGGATTAAGCAACATATTTGGATGGCTAAACTAATTATAGGAGTTGGCGTATATTTTACAATGTTGTTGACGCTAAAGACGTTAGTACTGTAATCATGGTCATATGTAAAGCAAAGGTGACAGGGTTTGGCCATGGAATTGTTATTTAGCCAACAGTCAGACAAACCATTTCGAAAGGGCCATCTCTCCCTGCAAGTGTATAACAAATCGTATATTCTTTCACAGGTGCACCAGTGTATTGTAGCCTGTACGCAGCTAGATTTACTAGACAGTTTCAGTAATAACGTATTTCAGTACTTCACGTATATCCAATAAGTTGAACTTATCTTATGGCAGGTTGGTCCTTAGAAAATGGTGGGAGGTTGCCCTCAAAAATAGGTGGGAGGTGGGATTAGTGGGAAGTGGACTTCCAAAAGTGGTGGGATGTGGAAGGTTGGTCCCCAAAACAGGTGGGACTGAGGTTGAGACACATGCTACACACCCATTTTAGTGTGTTTCTCGGACTTCACCATGCCACGCATGAGTGATTTTCTGCAAGCGAGGGTGTTGACGCGTTCCTAAACGTACAAACGACAGTAAACTTACTGGTGTTTTCTCTGCCATGTTAAGTTATAACTGTTCTTATCTAGATTATATCGCATGTAAACCATAAGCATGTCTTCTTTGAAATAAAAAATTATATGTAGCGTATTCATTTATGGAGGCCATTCTGTCAGTATTTACATAACCGTATCTCGGCGGGACACTTATGGAGAACCGACCGACAAATTCAGCTGACGTCAGTGCCTGTAAATTATGGAACAAGCTGAAACTGTGTATTGAAACCGACCACGTTGCATAGAAATCCTGGCACCCAGATAATGAGTGGCATGTCTTGCGATCAATCCTTGGTCGACAAACGACGTTGCCTCATATATTGCAGCCAAAATTAATCTCATCGCTCCAAGCGATCACCTTATTGGAATGTTATCCCTGAGATGAAATAAAGGTGAAATGCTGTTAAAACCCCCGGTTTGTGTTTGCCTTTTTACAGAGGTGGTGATGTTGCCCGTCATTACGCATGTAGCAAATTGTTTTCTTGGAAGTGTTGTCATATTGCAGATCATACTATTATAAGTCAATTTAGTCAGCGGTGTCCAATTATCCAGATACACCAATAGTACCTGCAGCGTCGCGCTGCTTCAAAGAAACATCTTCCTCATTTGATGTCAGCCTGTAAGTCAAGTCCGAGGTCAACCTCTCACTTTTACGATATATCAGTTCTCACACGTGAATTCTAGGAAGTGTTTCAACTTCATTCCTAAATGATACGTCCAACTTTAACTTAACGTTACTACTTAAATATATAACTGCACTATAATTAAACGTTAGTTACTTTACCACTATAAGCTGAGCTGTTCAAATTTGAGACACAAGCATCCCTATATCTGCCAACATTGATTAAAATGAGAAAAATACGTAAAAACGAATACAATGTGGTGCCGTGTAAACCGGAAAATGTCTTGGCCGCCATGCAGTCTGGGACACCACGCTTATACCTATGAGCAAGCACACTCTGCTTACCGATTAATGCATTAGAATATTATGTTGTGAGTGGCATCGCCTTGATCGTTCAATTGCAAAGATTGCATCAATAGCGTGTGTATCAATAACAATGAAATGCGAGCATCAATAACAACATTTGCTCAACCGCAAAAACTCGCGTGTTTTCTGATGGCGCTGGTGCGTGTGAGTCCGGTTGTTTCTGTCGATAGACCGTGGAAAGTGAGCTTAGCGGTTCTAGTGGAAACGGTGACGAAAGCACATTCTGATCGATCAGCGACTAATGTAGGCAATTTTCGCGTCAGGTCGCTAATGATGGTTAGAAGCCTGATGGTGCATTAAACACTGTATCAGAAATTAGTGCGCAAATTACGGTATAACACATTTGTTTATGTACGGTAAGTCTGTGTCGGATTAATTCACAATGTTCTTCGGTTTTTCGTCCAATTTCAGGTACGGTCCGCGAAGCAATAAACAAACAACATTTACAAAGATTTTATAAGATTGTCGTCAAACTCCAGATGGCAAGTGGACAACGAAGTCACTGGTTTATCGATAGTCCAACATTTGTTCATCTAAATATAGCCTGCCCTTCTTAAATATATGTGAATCGTATGTTCAAATAAATTCACACTAGCATTAACACAATTAGTCAACAATTTGTTCCATTCAGTTATTGTGTGTGTGTGTGTGTGTGTGTGTGTGTGTTTGTGTGTGTGTGTTTGTGTGTTGTGTGTGTGTGTGTGTGTGTGTGTGTGTGTGTGTGTGTGTGTGTGTGTGTGTGTGTGTGTGTGTGTGTGTGTGTGTGTGTGTGTGTGTGTGTGTGTGTGTGTGTGTGTGTGTGTGTGTTTGTGTGTTTGTGTGTTTGTGTGTGTGTGTGTGTGTGTGTGTGTGTGTGTGTGTGTGTGTGTGTGTGTGTGTGTGTGTGTGTGTGTGTGTGTGTGTGTGTGTGTGTGTGTGTGTGTGTGTGTGTGTGCGCGCGCGCGTGTGAAAGTGTTTGTGGTAGCTTGCATGAGCCATTTTACACAAAGGTGACGGGATATGACATTACTGAAACATTTCTCCAACTGAATTCGGAATTCGATTATGAGATGTAACAAGATTGCCGTCCAAAGCAACACGCTCGAGACAGCATGTTAACGAGAAAGGCATTGGCTTATGACCCGAATGATCTACAAAGGTTAATTTATGCGTGGCTAGCCTTTGGCAAGCTATATGTATGTGATTTAATATAGGCCCAGATCCAAGATTGTTCATGGAGCATCACAGCATATTAACAATGAATAGCACGGTCTAAAATTGCCAATACATAAATATAGCATAACATTTCAATATAATATAAATAAAAATATAGTCAAACTAAGTTAAAATTCAAACTGTAGTTTCATACAATTCTTTATGGAATAAGTATTTTTATAACCTGTCTGTATTTTATCTTCACTAATATTGTCACATGCCCTTTATTTAAACTAAGACTACATAACATATCACTATGAGTGTCTTAATAGCCACTCGGGTAAAATCCCTGTGTGATCCCTCCTAGGATAAGTTTATTAATCTTTCTGAAACGAATAACATAATTGTTTACCTATATGTATGGTTTGTTTTATGAAAGCGTTGTGACATTTGCTATTTGGTTTGTTGTTGTTGCTTGTTTTTGTTGTTGTTCCAAATAGTTTATATAAATAAAGGATATCATATATAGGTGTTTGTAATACGTGCTACAACTCATCGTTGCAGGCCATATGCAGTCTCTAGGTCTACTAAAGTTACTTGCCCCGTGTGTTTTGTCTATCGGCCGTGTTTTTAAAACAAGAAATCACCCAGTCCATAGGCGTTTATAATTAAATAATTTTGCAAAAAAAATGTGTTAAGTCTCAAAACAACACGAAGAGATGCTTCCAAACGCCTGTCGAGTTTTGTTAATTTATTTTTATTTTGGGCAGATTCATTATTCTTTAGAAATTGTCATAAGCAGGCCACGATTCGTGTGCAGTGTTGCAGAGTATCATTAATGTAGAATTATGTTCTGTTGCCTCCATAACTCATCTGCTTCATGCATAGTGTGGTGTCTTCTTCGGCCATCTAATCGAGAGTTGCAAGCTGAGATAACTGATCTTGCATCATTTATGGAGCTGGTTGAAAGCACCATTTTGGCAGTAAGAGCAACTGGTCAACTGGGACAAAATGGAGAAACACCGGGTGGCAAATGCAAACACGTCACATAGCGTATTGGAGATGACGTTTTGACAGAGCGACCACATCCGACAACAGCGACATTGGCAATGAAGCGGCTTTCCTTCTCCACCATTGATTAATGGAATTCGAGGTCTGGTTTGGCGAATGTTATAAGCTTATGTATTCAACCTTGACAACATTGTGAGCAAATCGTGATAGTTTTCTTGAAGTCATCAAATTATGCCATTGACGGAGCTTATTCCATACCCTCCATCAGTGAGAACTTATAGTGCGATGTCTTCAACACGGTCCCACACCACACAGAATGTTAATGCTGCATAAACGCATCAGTAGCCTCACCGTACTGTCATTTGAAATGGATTTGTCACAGGGCATCACCCACGATGAATTTGCGAAGCACTTTCAGCGACAGGGCAGACGTATCCTTCTCTGCTAACCAGTAGATTGATTACGCAGACAACAAAGTGGAACTTCCATTTACCCAAGACAAACAACGAACTTGCCTAGCCACCTGCCTACGGGGTCAGCTTCTAAGTACAACGTGGAAACTGTATTTCCAATGTTCATTGGTTTGATTAATGCCTCTATTCCCATTCCTACGAGGAGAAACTCTAGCATAATTCCCTTCAAGCGGATGTTCTTTATAAATAATAAAATCTGCTACCTTTCAAAACTGAGGAGTTCCATTTATTCATAACATATTAACACGAATCGGAGCTCTGTACTGTTCTTGCTTTTTAGGAGGGTTTGTCCCATCACAATAAATTAAGAAGTTTGATAAAAAATATATGTTTGTTTAGTATAAAGCAAATTCCTTCTGTTACAGATACCGAGGATTATTATTTATGTAACTTGACTGGATTATTTTATCTAGAATTCACATACTTGACTACATTAAGATAATGTAGTGTATGAATTGTTGAAGTAGTATATGTATTCAGTTTAATCAAATGTGCGAACTTTTGCTAAAATCATCGACAGAATTGACACTGATCGTTAGATCGGGTACTTGCGAACGTGTGAACAGTCTTATGTCATTGTAAAGCCTGACTACTTTTGTGCCTTTTTGACCGGATCCGATCAAAAATAACAATAAACAACGCATTTGCACAAACGAGCTAGCATATCGTAGTGTATACAGATAGATTTGATTTTTCGCAAAATTATTCTAAAAGCGTGGGGAACAGTTGAACTGGGAAAAAATCGTTATACTGATATTTAAAGTTTGGCTAAACGTACGTCTGTGTTAATCCATAGTCCTGTAAGCACGCCTAGGCTGCTCTTTGCATCCGAATATGTATCCTTGATGCTTTCCCCCGTTTCGAATTGGCATATATCACCTAATAATATCGCAATTTATGTACATCCCAAATATTTTAAATCACTGAATTCTTTCTTCCTATTGGTCGTCTTCAAGAAAATATATGTTTTCGTCAACTGCCTTCGGAAATTCCTATCCAAGAAATGTTGCCGTCTTGTTTCTAAGAATACTCACCCCTCATATGCACATTTTTTATTCTCTTTCTACAAATTCCACAACTCGATAAATCGACTTCAAATGTATACGTAGATACCTACCTGTTCGCTTCGAAGAACCTATTTGCTGGATTGACCGTGTCTTTCCTTCCTTTCCAAGTAAAACTTTCCTAGCCGATACTGATGACACGAATGCCACACGCTAAAAGTCGAATCTGTGGCCACGATGTCCAGCAAAGCTATAACAACATCACCTTGTTCGAATGCGCATGCGCCGTGTGCTAGCCAATGTCACCATCACGATGAGGGCGTTTCCGGTCATTGGCTTAAAACGGACGAGTGGGGTCGACCGGGAGTGGCCGTCACCACCACGGCCGTTCCTCACGCCACCCGGTCATGCTGGAAGTCAATCGACTATTCATGTTTCGCGGAAAATGCGCGGAATGCAGCCGCCTATGATACAGGCGAGTATGCCGCGAAAGAAACGAGTCCATCCTATCGCTGTTTGGTATTTTAGAAATCACGGCTGTTATACAATGACAGCTGATCACCGATCATTTCTGCGCAACAACATTTTGTTAAGTGTGTCACCATTTAGGGAAAGATACTGGTTATTTAGCTTATTTCATATGATGTGTAATAAAGAGCAGCAGCAGCAGCAGCAGCAGCAGCAGCAGCAGCAGCAGCAGCAGCAGCAGCAGCAGCAGCAGCAGCAGCAGCAGCAGCAGCAGCAGCAGCAGCAGCAGCAGCAGCAGCAGCAGCAGCAGCAGCAGCAGCAGCAGCAGCAGCAGCAGCAGCAGCAGCAGCAGCAGCAGCAGCAGCAGCAGCAGCAGCAGCAGCAGCAGCAGCAGCAGCAGCAGCAGCAGCAGCAGCAGCAGCAGCAGCAGCAACTGTAGTAGTACTAGAACCGGATACTACAACGGTAGTATACATAATCACGGTAGTATCATTGTTAACATAGGAACACAGCAAATAGAAGAAGAAAACATAAGAGAAAACAAGTCGTATCGTAATCATCAGCAGCAGCAGCAGAAGCGGGGGCGGGGGCGGGGGCGGGGGCGGGGGCGGGGGCGGGGGCGGCGGGGGGACGGCGGCGGCGTCAGCAGCAACAACAGCGGCAGCAGCAGCATCAACATAAGCAGCAGCAGCATCAACATAAGCAGCAGCAGCATCAACATAAGAAGCAGCAGCAAGCAGCAACAACAATAACTGAAGCAACTAGTGGAACGCCACATTAAAATAAATATTTTCAAAACATGGAAGACTATCCGTCAAATTCATGGTGAAGGACCGCCGATTTGTTTAACTGTTTGCTGTGAAAGAGGTCATTTTGGTCAACATAATCCGCCATAACCGAAGTGTACTGGGAAGCGCTAATGAAATCCATTCACAATGCCAATTTTTTCAATGTTCATTTTCACTCTGTAAAGCCATATTTCGAGAGCATCATGGATTGACCACCGATCTGTTGAAAACAAGAGTCATCTGGCTGGTGGAAGACAAGGTCGCCCCCGCAACGCCACCAAAGGCGCTTTCGAAATATGGCTTGATAGATTGAAAAATGAAAATTGGCAGAATTGGCAAAGTGGATGGATTGCATTAGCGCTGCCCACCTGCCACGCTGCTAAGCTGATCAACATATCGGACATGCTGCTTGACCTCCGACAAACACTGGCCACTGGAACTTGGCTGCGGTATAGCACAGCTGCAAGATGCTATTGTGAAATTACACTCAGTGCCCCGAGTTTGTGTTCCTGTTATTGAATCCATGGTTCCTAGAGCACTGTGTAGAGTCGAATGGAACAATTCAAAGCATTGCTAGAAGGCTTAAGAAGAACGACAAGGAGACGTATGATGTATGATGTATGACATATTATGTTTCAAAGATGAGCCACATACAACGACAGAGTACACATAACCAAACAAAACACAAAACCAAACAAAACCAAAGTATTGCTAGAAGCACTAAAAAGAATTTGATGGCAGAGTCTACAAAGACGAGTTATATACAAAGCTAGCCACATTCAACCAACACGACCAATTCAATAGTAATATCGTTCATGTGATGAAATTAAGCTATTTTGATGAGCTGATATATTCAAAGACTTCAAAGAAATACTAACAAAGGAGCTGCCACGGTAAAGTCAGAGCTCACCGCACAAAATAAAATGGAAGTAGTCAGTATCTTACCAGTATCAAGGTAATAATCTTGTGTGTCACCACCACGGTTCACCACCATCATGAGCCAACAACGCCTTCGTTTGACAGGTCATGACGAAGCAGCCAACAAAGTCCTGCTCTGGAAGCCCGATGGCCCTCGGAGAAGAGGTCGACCAACAAATACTCTTCAAAACATCACACAGAAAGACGCTAATCTCGAATTTACTAACTGCAATGAAGAGCTGAAACCACTGGAAGGAAATCATCACGTCACCTCGTAAAATGGACAACATAAATAAATAAGTAAGTAGTATCACTTTTGATTATACTCTCGCACAGCAGACTGTGCGAGAGTATTTGGAAATGTGGAATACGCTGTGTATGCAATATAGATCATTTTACAATTCGAGAAATAACAAGAGTGTGAAATGCAAATAATTATCACAGCTCCCCTAAAAGTGTTGCAAATAATCACTATCGGTCCGTCAAAGCGCCAATAATACAGAGCTATCGAACAAATCAAATCAACAAACCAATCTTTTCTGCACCTATATCTATGTCGGGTGAAATCACCGAATACAACTTAAATCTCCGTGTTCACTAAATTATAAAGAAACGGAAGTGTGCTGTGGATTTGTGGTCTCAGCCGTGATGGACGTGGATTTATATTGTGAGCTCTGGTGTATAGTCGAATATCTGAGAGGTCATTATATAAGGATTCTGGGTCTGAACAAACTCAAGAAGTGCACGTTTCAGCAGAGCCGTAGACTGGGATAAAATACTGCTAATGCAACGTAAGATGGGTTCCGTGCTGGTTTACAGATATAGTCTTTCATGTATCTTATGATTTAAAAAGAAAAATCAACAGAAGTGTTGCTCTGGCTTTCAACGGCCGAGCCAACTGCTACGGCTGATACCATGCTCAGATGTTGTGTGTAGATATCCGGTGTTGAGAGTGGCTGGGTCAGTTAGTACGTCAAAGCAACATTAAATATGCTCAACATATTTGTCGAATTGCGTTTCTTGATGAATGTCTTTAATGACTCTCTGTTGCATCAATCTGTTTTATTATGCTTTGCTCTGTCAACTGTTGCGGCAATGGATCTTTACCCAGCGTGCACTGCGACATATTCCTGCTGGCGCTTCGGACCTCAAACGCTGTGTTGCATTCGTTGAATCACAGTGTTTGCATTATCGAGATTAACGACTGAATATGACGGCGGAATGATGACCTAAACCTTTAACCCCCCGTTGACCACAGTTTACCACCGGATGATTTATTAGGTGTCGGTCCCAGAATGCAGCTGGCAGCAACTAACTCCTCCCGCCAGAAACCTACCGGACTTAATGTTCACACTTGTGGCGTTCAAATAATTGGCATTACATTATTTAATCAATTTATATATAAAACATTGCTGATTTATTTTATCTGTTGAGATGTACCTTATTTCTACCAACCAAAAACAAGAGAGACAAATATGATATTTGCGTGAAGTAAGTTTCTTGGAATTTTTAAAAGATTCCAGCTCAATGTAAAACGCTACTCGCATTTAATCTCGAGTCCAAGACATATTCAAATGATTATCCGAACAGGAAGCCAGAGCGGCGGCAATTTTTACAGACACACAAATATTTTTTCTTATAAAATTTATGAAACAGATTAAATTTAATAAATTTTATCTGACAGAATTTTTCGTTGAGTGAAGCCACACCAAGTCTTTAAGAACATTCTTTAAGAAAAAAATGGCGAAATACATACTAAATAGAGTGACAATATACGTGTTATTTTGCCTAATGGGGAGTTTATCTGAAAGGGTTATGTTGGGAAATGTTTGTCATAGAACTGTCTGCTTCGAATGGTATGATTCAGAGCACATACATACAAGAAAACTAAATATGGTAGCTTCGGAGATGTATGCCTATCACGGCGCGCACGCACGCACGCACACACGCACGCACGCGCGCACGCACGCGCACGCACACACACACAGACACACTCGTGCGCACACATTCACTTTCATTATTTTCAAATTACATTTTAAGATAACTGTTTCTTTTCATTTTATTTCCCCTAGCAGCATGTTCTTTCCTACTTTGCTAATAATATCAGTTTAACGAAAAATAATCAGTAATAGTACCACATAGTTTACCAATAAACAAATAATTCAATATACCATAAAATCGAGTTAAGCTTTGATTTTGTGGGGGATCCCTTTTGTGGGGAGAGGGGGATAGAACGGGCGTACCATGTGTACCATGGTTAATCCGGCACTGACCACATCTACATGGATGCCGTCTGCTATAGATAGACTAGCGAGGTTCACTCATTCCGTTCGTATCAGCTTCGATGGCCGCGTGCCAAGTCCGCTGTCAACGTGGAGTCTCTGTCTAGAGTTCATTTACGTAACAATAACCACATTCTTGGAAGCACAACTGGCCTACAGTGCACAGAGACCAATTCCGTGAAATCGTTTACGCAACTGAAACAAGGTGGTTGATAACATCATGGTGGCCAACGCTATACGTGGGTCAGGCCATAACACTGTGACTCGGCCACATCCGAAACAATACACAAATGTCACGTGTCTCGCAAAACGCGCCTGCTGATAAAGGTTACATATTGCAGGCACCGGATAATAAGGTATCGATAGTAAAAATTATTGAATTTACGTCATGTTTTATTCATGTCTGCCCGTCGACGTCACGCCGCCTAGCAAGGCCCATGTCACCCATTAGCTAAGATCGATTTCCGTTTCGTGCCGACTTCTAAAATAGCTTCTCACTACGTTGTGAAACACGCAACCTTCTTTGTTCGTGTGGATCTTGTGGAAACATTTAGAACTCGGCAGAAATCCCCGCGATCAGCAATTTGAAGATCCGCTTAGCTTCTACACCGGAAAAAGAGTCGAAAATGGGTTATGACGTATTAGTAGACGTAGGTACTAGTAGACGTAGGTACTAGTAGACGTAGGTACTAGTAGACGTAGGTACTAGTAGACGTAGGTACTAGTACACGTATTTGACTTAGCAAATATCCCTCTCCAGTCTGGTGGTAGGTGCTGATACCGGGAAGTTGACTTTCTCCTTTAAATGTTTTCTGTCACTGAAAGAAAATATTTCCTCTGTGAGTTCGTTCCATGCAATGGTCGGCGGGGGGTCGGAACGTCATCCCATGTATCTCCATAGTCTCTATATTATGCATTTATAAATACACGAATAAAAAATATTCGACATAAAATATGTAACAACGACTATTAATCGAGTACAATAATTCGTAATTGATTGTATGAATGCTAGAAATTAGAATATGTGTCTATGTTGCAAGAGCAGGTTACACGTCAACAGCCGTCTGGAACGTGTTGCTGTGGGTGGTAATGTTGCTTAATTTTGTTAAGTCTAATTTGCGGCCCGACACTTTAGTTACTACGAAAGTTAATGCATCACTCTAAATGTTGCTTTTATTTGCATAGATTTGTTTCCGAAGTAAGTCGTAATTGTTCAACTATTACATTGTAATGTGTCTCGATTGTGAAGTTAAATTTTTACAATCAGACGCATGTTGACGTCATGGACATGTTGACGTCATGGACATGTTGACGTTATGGACATGTTGACGTCATGGACATGTTGACGTCATGGACATGTCTCCCCACTGGATCGATTGCTTGGATGGTCCAGGTCATTACACGATGTGATTCGTATTTATAAAAAGTGCTCATTATTGTTACAGTTTGTACCTGCAAAAGATCATTGTTCAACTTCATTTATGATAAAACAGAACAATAAATATGTTCCCAGTCGTTTGTCGCCTAAACCCACGTAACAATAAGATGATCTTGATGGCAATACACCAACAGAAATTGTATTACGTACACAACTTAAGTGGTTGCCTCACTTGCCCGTTTCCAAGTTCCAAAACAAACTGTTATGGATACAATAAATCCCCGAAATTGGTACCATATTAAAATATATATTCTTCATTCAAATACCAGATTGCTTGACTCCTTGCTATGAACTCGGACGTAAATGAGTCATCCATCCACATAGGCTAAACGGTTAGATACTTAAAGAAACTGTACAACGATTCTCATTGGTTAACTCTCATTAGTCGACTGTTTTACGGTACATCGTGACACTGAATTTATTAGCAATTATAATATTACGGTTGTTTACAAATAACACTCACACAAAACGTGTTACCCTAGAGATCTTTCGTGTCTTAGTTTTTTTTAAGATACACGATTTGAAGACTTAATAAAAAATGTCCGTTTCAATACATATATTAGAGATATCGCTTTATGCAATAGATGACAAACCGATAAATCTTCAACCTTGAAATTAAGAGAACCTTTTTCATCTTCTGATTTGTTGGGCTGTCAAATTTTCGTTTTATAAGAATTATGATTATAAATATAGGGGAAAGGAGGACAAAGTGGGCCCCTTAAACGAGGATTGACCCTACAGTTGAATTTTTTTTACAAAAACGTTTACGTTGTATTATACCGTTCAATACATTGTCTACGTGTTGCATACCAGTGATACTCTATCTTAAGTGCTAAAAGTCAACTGTGTTATAAAAAGATATCCACTGTTTCAATGAAAAAAATGGAAGCCAAAGTAGGCCCATCATAAAGATGTACCACGTCACACATTCACCCGAAATCGCATTTCACTCATCCTTCATCTCCCGACTGTCCGAATATATCCCGTATAAGAATCTGTGTAATCTACTAATTATGACACTAATTAGCTCATGTATTGTAATCATTAGTTAATTAATTGACACTAGTTTGTGAAAACAGTAAATCATTCACATTATCAAACTATACAGTTATATTCGTACACTGTAGCAAAGCCTATGGTACAGCGACATTAACCAAGAGGCCGGGTGCGATTTTGGTTCCAACAGGTGCATTCAAGTGAACATGCACATTCCACTAAATATAGACTATCCTTGTATATAACCCATTTGCGGCTACATACTTGGGCCATTTACGAGAATGTGGAGTTTGTAAAGACAGGCCAAATTATTTAAGAAAACTGCCAAAACACAAAGTTGTGACTCACGGGATTCGCGCATACCTGGCCTATACGCCGCTAGGTGGCGTGCCCTTGCACTACTGCCGTTGGTTTCACTGCATACCAAGATAGCTATGCTAGTGGCTGGCCTATTTTGGCCGACGGGCCCGTTTTACCCTAATTGGGACATTTTAATAACAAAAATCCCCTTCTGACCGCAGCATATATAATGCACAGACTAAGACATTTATGTAGAGAGCAAATAATATGTCATGGATTGTATACTGAATTGAAACTAATACGTGGTTCGAAATGTTAAATACAATTAACACAACTGGTAGAATGATTTATCAACAACAATTATGAGGATAACACTATGTTATAACTGCATTTTAGCACTGTCGAGAACAGACTCAACTTGAAACAAGAAAAACACAGGGCAATGTACGTAAATACCAGCACGGCAAACAGCTGGTGCACTTGCAGTCTACTATAGCGCATTCGTTAAAATGTAGATAATTGTCCTGGTAATCAGAATATGTTGATTATGTGGATTTACAAATAAATGCCGACCGTCCAATAGCATGTGTTAATTTAGAAGAGCTACGGTTTACGAAATCAGCTCGGTTCCTTTCGTGTTTACACAAATGTCAAGTAAGGCAAACATTAATCAGTAATAAATATTCATGACGATTTGTTGATATAGTGACTGACGTGTTGGGTAAATATACATTACGGTTTTCCCATTAGTAACAATATTTTGTTTTGAAATTATCAGTAAAAAATAACAAAGTTTGTATTTATATTTACAAATTAGTCTTAAAACAAGGTCAATTGCTGAAATGCTTAACTATATCTAATAAGGGCCAAAACCGCAAGGACGTTTCCCATTTAGATGTCCCGTCACACCCCCTTATGTAAACTTGTCACGCAAACGTACCATGCAGCGGCAGACTTATCGGGTGGTCTTTTTATGTCGCGCTATGACGTTGCACCAGTATATATATATATATATATATATATATATATATATATATATATATATATATATATATATATATATATATATATATATATATATATATAAATAGTTAGCTTGTAACAACAGCCTTCCTACACGTCCTAGATACAATGGCGATAACAGAAAACAACACGAGCAAATTTGCGAAATAATTTGGGTGAGAAGAATTGAAGAAAGACTTGAAGAGGTGAAGAATGGAGGAGCTGAAGGAGGAAGTTGGCGTGAAAGATAGTTTCAAGAGGAAGCTGGTGGGGAGTCGGTTAAAGTGGGCTGGACACGTGGAAAGAATTGAAGGGAAGATTAACGAAGAGAGCGGATGTGCTCAGAGTGAAGGAAGAAGAAGAAGGAGAAGAAGACCGATACTTGGATGGGAGGAAGTCGTGAACCGATATTTGGAGGGATAGTTGGAGTGTAGACGGGTGGTGGAGACGGGTGGTGGAGAAGGGTGGTGTAGACGGGTGGTGGAGACGGGTGGTGCAGATGGGTGGTCGAGACGGGTGGTGGAGACGGGTGGTGGAGACGGGGTGGAGACGGGTGGTGGAGACGGGGGGTGGAGACGGGGTGGAGGAGACGGGTGGTGGAGACGGGGAGGGGGTGGAGATGGGGGGTGGAGACGGGTGGTTAAGAAGGCAAAATTAACGAGGTGTGGACAAAAATGACTTTTTAACCACCTACAAGTTTTTCGCTATGCTCACATAATAGCCACAGCCACTTTTTATGTTGTGTGAATGAAACTTTAAACATGTCTACTGTGTAGTATATAGGGTTATGCCAAGTGGAAGTTAAGTTGAAATTCAGGATTTGTTATCGTCCACGTGCTTTTAACTGCAAAACTTGTGTTTGGGACAAGTTGTTACAATTGTATGGGGGCCAGTTGTTACAACTGTAACAACATTCGGGTGGTTCATACCAATGGCTCAGCAAGCGAGTTGTGTGCTGACAGTGACTGAAAGAAAAAACTTATTTAACCACGACGTGCGAACGTTTTATTTCACTTGTAAAGCCTAGCGTACTTGTTTATAGCCTGTACTGCAAGTGCTAGCAACGTCAAATAAAATATCTCGGAAGAACAGGTTATAATACTCATATATGAAACATTTTTGGAGCCAATGGCTTTCGTGTCCACTTGGAATCTGGGTGTTTTGCCTTGGGTGACAATCAGTTTAGATTTTATGGCACAGCCCTAATTAAGCAAAAGCAAAATATTGCACGATTCATTGAAATGTGGATGTTCGGGAGCGCGCGTGCGCGTGCGCGTGTGTCTCATTCAATCAAGTTCAATTCGCATTACATATATATATATATATATATATATATATATATATATATATATATATATATATATATATATATATATATATATATATATATATATATATATATATATATATATATATATATATATATATATATACTCCATTCAATAATACATATTCCATTCATAATTGTTTGTTATATAAGAATCCGGGGAATAAGTCCCTTTTGGTAACTAAAAATTAAAACTTAATATATGAAGCTGTGAACACCTGCATTGTTAGGCACACTGTGTATAATATGCATAAGTGTGGAGACGGGTGGTGGAGACGGGGGTGGAGACGGGTGTGGAGACGGGTGGTGGAGACGGGGGTGGAGACGGGGGGTGGAGACGGGTGGTGGAGACGGGTAGTGGAGACGGGTGGTGGAGACGGGGATTGGACACGGATGTGGAGACGGGTGGTGGAGACGGGTGGTGGAGACGGGGGTGGAGACGGGTGTGGAGACGGGTAGTGGAGACGGGTAGTGGAGACGAGGGGTGGAGAAGGGGGGTGGAGACGGGGGGTGGAGACGGGTGTGGAGACGGGTGGTGGAGACGGGTGGTGGAGACGGGTGGTGGAGACGGGGAGTGGAGACAGATGTGGAGACGGGTGGTGGAGACGGGTGGTGGAGACGTAGGTGGAGACGGGTGTGGAGACGGGTGGTGGAGACGGATGGTGGAGACGGGGGTGGAGACGGGTGTGGAGACGGATGTGGAGACGGGTGGTGGAGACGGGTGGTGGAGACGTAGGTGGAGACGGGTGTGGAGACGGGTGGTGGAGACGGGTGGAGGAGACGGGGGGTGGAGACGGATGTGGAGACGGGTGGTGGAGACGGGTGGTGGAGACGTAGGTGGAGACGGGTGTGGAGACGGGTGGTGGAGACGGGTGGTGGAGACGGGGGTGGAGACGGGTGTGGAGACGGGTGTGGAGACGGGTGGTGGAGATGGGGGTGAAGACGGGTGGTGGAGACGGGGGTGAAGACGGGTGGTGGAGACGGGGGTGAAGATGGGTGGTGGAGACGGGGGGTAGAGACGGGTGGTGGAGACAGGTGTAGAGGCGGCAGTGAAACGGGATCAGTGACGAAGAACGCAAACAACAATCGGCTTCTAGTATCAGTGCCAGGCACTCCCCGGACTTAAGGGATAAAGAGGTAACAACTATTTATTTATAACGTCAAGACAAATTATTATTATTATTAATAATGAGGAATCTATACGTCGCGATTGTCACGAGGACCGGTTACTATAGGAAATTTTTTTATGAAAATCTATTACCGATTAGTCTTTATTTACTTGAACTTTATTTGAAAATAAAGGAACCACCAGGATTAGATGTACAACGTGTGCTACTTCTATATTAACAAATATTACTGGGCGGATTGCATTTACTTGTAAATCCTCTTAATCGACAAATTCTGGCTACTGTGAACACCGTAGTTAGCGTATGTATATACCAGCTCATTGTCATTCATTGCCCTCATAACTATATCGTCAAGCAATGTTACCTCACATAATCTGACCATTTGCAAATGACTTTTGTTGGCCGTGGAACCACGACAACCTGGATAGCGTCTACCTTCACCACTACCTGTTAAACAGGACCTAGTGTATTCCTTCACCAGGCCGACTTCCGAAGCAATGCACCGAGAAACGTGTTGAAATGGCATGACTCCAAACAATGGCAGTTTCTATTTAAGGGATCGTCGTCGAATGTACACGGGGAATGCAGCGACAGGCTGGACGGGAACGGTTTACAAACACACACACGCACGCACGCACGCACGCACGCACGCACGCACGCACGCACGCACGCACGCACGCACGCACACACACAAACACACAAACACACACGCACGCACACACGCACGCACGCACGCACGCACGCACACGCACACGCACACGCACACGCACACGCACACGCACACGCACACGCACACGCACACGCACACGCACACGCACACGTACACACGTACACACACGTACATGTATGTATGGATGGATGGATGGATCTATGTACGTGGTAGTCCGACAATTTTAGTGGATAGTCGGTTGCACGTATCCCTGTATTGTACATCGCAGGGATGATCTAGGCAAACACCCAATCACCGTGATTTCCCTTTCTGGCAGCGTAGTGTTTGATGTGGCTAATATGCAAACTGACATTAGTCATCCAGTAGTCATTCAGGCATGTGGTCACTCAGCCTGTTCGGCTACAAAGGCAACAGAGGAACGCCCCGATGACTGTCCATTGAGGTCATTGTTTGGTGCCTACGCGCGGGCGGTGGCGGCGGCGGATCGATACCCGGATGTTTCCCGCGACTGCGAGTCCCAATCCGGATTTTCCGTTACCGGTCGCTTTCCCTGTCTGATAACCCGCCTATTGAAAGCACATCTGCGCCGCGCGCGCGTCAGGAGTTATTTTAAAATAGGCATTAGCTGAGTGTTCACAGGCTGTGAACGGCGCTATTTCGAGCGGGTTGGTTGGGCCCGATAAATGTTTCTACTGATCGACCGATCACGTAGCTGCAGTAATGGCGGGCGAAGTACGTTCTCATTCACTAGATGTCGCGTCGAGTTTTCGTGGCTGGCTCCCAGCAGACACACTGTCCAAAAACCTGGAGTTAAGAAGGCAAAATTAACGAGGTGTGGACAAAAATGACTTTTTAACCACCTACAAGTTTTTCGCTATGCCCACATAATAGCCACAGCCACTATTTATGTTGTGTGAATGAAACTTTAAACATGTCTACTGTGTAGTATATAGGGTTATGCCAAGTGGAAGTTAAATTGAAATTCAGGATTTGTTATCGTCCACGTGCTTTTAACTGCAAAACTTGTGTTTGGGACAAGTTGTTACAATTGTATGGGGGCCAGTTGTTACAAGTGTAACAACATTCGGGTGGCTCATACCAATGGCTCAGCAAGTGAGTCGTGTGCTGACAGTGACTGAAAGAAAAAACTTATTTAACCACGACGTGCGAACGTTTTATTTCACTTGTAGAGCCTAGCGTACTTGTTTATAGCCTGTACTGCAAGTGTTAGCAACGTCAAACAAAATATCTCGGAAGAACAGGTTATAATACTCATATATGAAACATTTTTGGACTTTCGATGAGCCAATGGCTTCCGTGTCCACTTGGCATCTGGGTGTTTTGCCATGGTGACAATCAGTTTAGATTTTATGGCACAGCCCTATTTAAGCAATTAATAAATATTGCGCGATTAATTGAAATGTGAATGTTCAGGAGCGCGCGTGTGCCTCATTCAATCAAGTTCAATTCGCATTACATATATATATATATATATATATATATATATATATATATATATATATATATATATATATATATATATATATATATATATATATATATATATATATATAAAGTAAAAGGTATGTTCTTATATAGCGCGGTATCCGGTCCATAGGACTGCTCAAAGCGCTTTACACTTCACCCCCTGGCAGACCTGTTCATTCCAAGGCCATCTCAACTTCTTTGGGAAGTATTCAGCCACGCTGCAATTGCTGCGCGAAGGCTATTCGTTCACATATCCACCATTGTCTGTATTGCCAAGTACTCATTTATACAGCTGAGTGAACTGTGGCAACTTGCCAAAGGTTCGAAGCGACCGCAGTGGGATTTGAAACCGGGTTCTCTCGATTGAGAGTCCGGCCTTCTAACCGGTATGCTATCGCGCCCCACAAATATATATATATATATATATATATATATATATATATATATATTTGTGGCGCAGTTTTAGTGGAACGTTGAACGCGAGGAAAAGCTATTTGATTGGTGGCAGGAGAACGTTGAACGCGATGAAAAGCTATTTGATTGGTAGCAGGAGAACGTTGAACGCGAGGAAAAGCTATTTTATTGGTGGCAGGAGAACGTTGAACGCGATGAAAAGCTATTTGATTGGTGGCAGGAGAACGTTGAACGCGAGGTAAAGCTATTGGATTGGTGGCAGGAGAACGTTGGACGCGAGGAAAAGCTATTTGATTGGTAGCAGGAGAACGTTGAACGCGAGGTAAAGCTATTGGATTGGTGGCAGGAGAACGTTGAACGTGAGGTAAAGCTATTGGATTGGTGGCAGGAGAACGTTGGACGCGAGGAAAAGCTATTTGATTGGTAGCAGGAGAACGTTGAACGCGAGGTAAAGCTATTTGATTGGTGGCAGGAGAACGTTGAACGCGAGGTAAAGCTATTTGATTGGTAGCAGGAGAACGTTGAACGCGAGGTAAAGCTATTTGATTGGTAGCAGGAGAACGTTGAACGCGAGGTAAAGCTATTGGAATGGTGGCAGGAGAACGTTGAACGCGAGGTAAAGCTATTGGATTGGTGGCAGGAGAACGTTGAACGCGAGGTAAAACTATTGGATTGGTGGCAGGAGAACGTTGGACGCGAGGAAAAGCTATTTGATTGGTAGCAGGAGAACGTTGAACGCGAGGTAAAGCTATTGGATTGGTGGCAGGAGAACGTTGAACGCGAGGTAAAGCTATTGGATTGGTGGCAGGAGAACGTTGGACGCGAGGAAAAGCTATTTGATTGGTAGCAGGAGAACGTTGAACGCGAGGTAAAGCTATTGGATTGGTGGCAGGAGAACGTTGAACGCGAGGTAAAGCTATTGGATTGGTAGCAGGAGAACGTTGGACGCAAGGAAAAGCTATTTGATTGGTAGCAGGAGAACGTTGAACGCGAGGTAAAGCTATTGGATTGGTGGCAGGAGAACGTTGAACGCGAGGTAAAGCTATTGGATTGGTGGCAGGAGAACGTTGAACGCGCGAAACGCAAAGTTATTGCTACACGTTCGGCAGGTGATATCCTGGCCCTCATTGTGACGGTCGGCAGGTGATATCCTGGCCCTCATTGTGACGGTCGGCAGATGATATCCTGGCCCTCATTGTGACGGTCGGCAGATGATATCCTGGCCCTCATTGTGACGGTCGGCAGGTGATATCCTGGCCCTCATTGTGACGGTCGGCAGGTGATATCCTGGCCCTCACTGTTGTTTTTTCCTTGGCAATGGCAGGACGGACTGGCTTGACCGAGTATTCAAATACGTCCACGTCCATGCAGAGAAGCCCCTGAAATGAATCATCGTAGTTCAAAGTAAAACCGCCTCTTTCTTCGTGCTCCAAAAGCCGTGTTTCGCCGATGACTTTCCCTGCTTTGCCGACGACGCCGTACAACAATGTACGAGCAGTTCAGGGTCGTAACTCTCCATTGCTGACAGTCCCGCCATTTTCGCCTAGTTACACAAGATTCCGCTGGGCAGTGGCAGAAGTTGCTGCCACTACCACCAGGAGTGTGTGCATCAACCTGTCGCCGACGCGAGTCGCGTCGAGACGTGTATGACCCCCCCCCCCAGCAAAGGTGTCGGCACAGCATCTTGTTTCCGACAATTTGGCTCCGACGAGTCTGAGATAAATTGTCGCCAATAAGTTGTAACGTCGTGACGAGCATGCCGGGCTTTACAGGCAACACGTGTACACACGCACAACTCGTGATAACTTCTTATTTTTGTTGGTCCAGCGTCCAAATTGTTATTGTGACAATGTGTAAAAATAATATTTCCATCTTGACACTCCTATTGTTGTGGCCCAAACAAGATTCGGTGGATTTTGGTGGCGCGTCAAAATTTGGCACAGCGCGGCAGATATGGCTACAGATTAGCAATGTTTTCCCAAACAAAAACCGATGCTAAAAGTTGGGCTGCACTGTGCGCATACACCTTGTCACCGACCTCAGCAGTAGCGTTTTCGTCAAGTCCTACAATTTGTTTCGCAAAAAAATCAACATGGAAAATGCTGGATGTTACGTGTCGGCCTTCCCTCTACATTACCATATGGATCATAATAGAGCAGTGCGGGATTGGGGGGGGGGTCGGGCAACCAAACCCTTCTGGGAACGTCCCTGTTTATACTGCGAACATTGCAACCTCTGCGCGAGAAGGCATACAACGTGCTCAAACTGACACATTTCTATTGATACTGCGTATAGTGACAATTAAAGTGTTACACATATACGTAATATAAGCTTTAAGTAGCAGCATCTACGTCTAACACGGTCCTACTCTACACAGTCTACGTCTAACACGGTCCTACTCTACACAGTCTACGTCTAACACGGTCCTACTCTACACAGTCTACGTCTAGCACGTTCCTACTCTACACAGTCTACGTCTAACATGGTCCTACTCTACACAGTCTACGTCTAACACGGTTCTACTCTACACAGTCTACGTCTAACACGGTCCTACTCTACACAGTCTATGTCTAACACGGTCCTACTCTACACAGTCTACGTCTAACACGGTCGTACTCTACACAGTCTACGTCTAACACGGTCCTACTCTACACAGTCTACGTCTAACACGGTCCTACTCTACACAGTCTACGTCTAACATGGTCATACTCTACACAGTCTACGTCTAACACGGTCCTACTCTACACAGTCTACGTCTAACACGGTTCTACTCTACACAGTCTACGTCTACCACGGTCCTACTCTACACAGTCTACGTCTAACATGGTCCTACCCTACACAGTCTACGTCTAACACGGTCCTACCCTACACAGTCTACGTCTAACACGGTCCTACTCTACACAGTCTACGTCTAACACGGTCCTATTCTACACAGTCTACGTCTAACACGGTCCTACTCTACACAGTCTACGTCTAACATGGTTCTACTCTACACAGTCTACGTCTAACACGGTCCTACTCTACACAGTCTACGTCTAACACGGTCCTACTCTACACAGTCTACGTCTAACACGGTCCTACTCTACACAGTCTACGTCTAACACGGTCCTACTCTACCAAGTCTACGTCTAACACGGTTTTACTCTACACAGTCTACGTCTAACATGGTCCTACCCTACACATTTACAAACAACATTAACATTCGCCAATAAAAAAATAGTCGCCATTCAGTGTGATTGGTCACCTTTGCATGTCGGCCGATCATTGCGTCTAACCCAATTTCAAGTCGACGTCACAGCGTACGTGACAACGATGCACAAAGTAGACCATGTACTAAACAACGATAAAACGAAAAAAGAAAAGCGAATATTTTAACATATGTTTTGTCATGATCGTCGAACATTTGTCAACGCAGCATGACGCGGCCAGATGTGATCTCTCGATTATGTCGAAAATCTCGACTGGGCACACGTGCTACACCCGGTCCAATCCGATTTGGCTGGGGTCTAGCTTAGGCAGGTGTGATGCACGCGAAGTGTTGCAGGTAAACTGTGAAAGGTGGACTTTTTTATTGGATAAACACGAATAATAGAAACCAGTGTGGTCATTGACAAAGCAGCCACTGGAGTCACAAATGAATAATAGAAACCAGTGTTGTCACTAACAAAGCAGCCACTGGAGTCACAAATGAATAACAGAAACCAGTGTGGTCATTAACAAAGCAGCCACTGGAGTCACAAATGAATAACAGAAACCAGTGTGGTCATTAACAAAGCAGCCACTGGAGTCACAAATGATCGGCCGCGAACTGGACGATTTGGGGTATTACTGCAAGACAAGACAGCCATATACATCGCATCCATTTGATGGATTGGTTCTACAGCGCCAATTAGACGCACAGAACAGGAACCAGCGGAGACACATCAGGGATCATGCCCCAGTTAGACTTCCTGGTGTGAATGTAGGGCACAGTAATTTTAGGTATGTGTCATTTAAAAAAAATCATATCATCTGACATAACTGCATTTGAGCAGGCTCATTGGCAGGTTTGCTGGTAGAACATGTTGGCAGTGTAACTGTGGATTTTTAGATGATTTCAATAGGCGGAAGGATTTTTGGCATTTTTTTTCACCACAATGCACGTGTGCGTAGTAATTCATGTAGAAATTGGTAAACATTGATGGGCATGACACGTTCAGCCATTTTAAAAGAGTTAGAAATGTTTAATTTTGACTAAACTTCATCAGCATGTCAATGAAATGATGATGACGGCAGGTAAGAGATTTCAGAATTTTTGATGGTTAAGTTTTCTTATAATCATGCAAAACGTTAACATGGCCACCAATGGGAAATGTAACTGAGTGCTGAACCCATCAGCGGTCATACAGTGCGCTGCCGACTTGACAGCAAAAATCTGTGTTAAACTGCGTTTCTTTTGTTGTTGGGTATTATTTCATTCGGTAAAGAAAATAGTAAATACACATATGATTATTTTAACTAACACCTCTGAAGTGCATTCGTCAAATTTGAAAAAATGACTGTCCAATTTGACAAAGATTACTTAACCCCTGAATCCCACAGTGCATACTGAATGCTTGTGTAATAATGATAATAATGTAATAATGATATAAACTGTTTTTACTAATTGTAAACAACATTTTTCCACACCACCCCTCTAGTTGTCTCAGGTGTAAACCCCACAGGGCACAATCTGCCCTGGGGTGCACTGGTAGGGCAGCTGAATGGGTTACCAGTGGCTAGCTCTTTCTTCCTGAAGCGAGAGAGCCATAAGATCACACAGAGGAGTGGACAGCACAAGACAAAATTAGACCTGCTGATAGTCCGGAAGCAGCAGCTTATTAAGTTTATACACATTATTTCGTATTCCCGTGAGTTAAGATTGATTAGCTTCATTCTCTTATATAACTTATCTCGACATTTTATGGATTTTAGTACACCCATGGTGATCCATTTGGATTTTTTATGTCTATATTTATAAAATTTCACTCATTTGCTCAACGTATGATTATTCTTGGCATTTTCAATTACTTCATTTATAATATTGTAACTTAAATTAGGGTATGTGGTCAAACTTTTGTCTAGTTTGTTGTACAAATCGGATGCACTAATATAATTTATTATATTTTGAATAGCTTTCTTGTTTTGTGTGTTTATTTTAATCCATTTAATCACGGATGCGGCGTGCGGCATGCGGCATGCCGGCACGCGGCACGCGGCACGCGGCACGCGGCACGCGGCGTGCGGCATGCGGCACGCCGTTTTTGGTATGCAGTATGTGATGCGATATGCGGAATGCGTGTTGTGTGATTCCGTGTATGTAATGCGTTTTATTTCTCTTTGCTGCTAGACCATTGCAGGCAACAACGAACTGGTCCGTGCTGTACAGTTCGTTTGTAGAACAGCAGGAAATGACAATAATTATTGCCATCGCATTTAACTTGTTACCTTCTCTTCTCAAAGCTATGATGTGCAGATGCAGTATGTACAGTATTTCAGGTTGACCAAAAAACCTCTGTAGTGTAGTGACGTCACTGGAGGGCTTTCACATCCGATTTGTGGGCTGATTCGACTTGATTCGCTACATGGAGTGATTAAGTTTTCATCATACGCATACGCACATATGGAAGCTCGCCTATTAATTTCTATAAATTCATGTTTTGCTGCATACTGCATATCACACATTTGGAATCTTAGTTAAAGAATAAAAACATGACTTTTTGCAGTTGTAGGCGGCCGTGTTCTTGTAATTGTGGCGGGAAAGAACTGGCTTAAGGGTGTGCCCTGGTTGCGGCAATATGGCGCCCGCGAATAGTACATTTTCGATTACAAATAATAAAAATGACATGGAATGACTCCATGGAATATTAGTTAACAATATCATGTGAATTTACGGTGAAAATGTGGCAGCTTTCAAAATATTCTTTTGTACTTCGGTTGATGGTAGTTAGGACGATCAGGAGTTTCTTTTGCTATGACATTTTAAAAGTAACACCTCTGAAGGGTTATGGGTGAACACATCCCTTTGGAACCGAACTGTAAAACAATTTCTGTATGTGAATTACAGTTGGAAAAAACTGGCACACCACCTAGTGAGTTTGGGCGTACTAATGAAATTTCCATCAAAGGATAGACAGGTAAAGATCGGAACTCCAAATACCTACATTATTGTGAGTGGGGCACACGGTTGAGGAAGTACAGTAATTACTGCCTGTTGAATCGATTAAAGATCATATGCAAAGGTCGGATGCATTTACTTGTTCACTCGTTCTGGATATAACTGTAACCCCGTATTCGTATTCGGTCATGAAATTGTAAAACGTTACATTAATTTAGTCATAACACGGTGGGCATACATAAATTCCCGAAGGCGCTTTCCGAAACCAGTTGGTGGATTTAGCCGGTAGATGTCAGGCCGCATGACATCATTTTGGCCAAACAAACCAACTTCGCCTACGCCGGTTCATAGACACTTAATTTAACTTTTAGCAAGATTGAGATCACGCAAAATGTCGAGCGACGGCGATTCTGACGGTGCAACTAACATAAACTTATAGTTCAAGTCAATCCGTACGTGTATGAGTCAACAACGCAGTCTCTGTCACAAAAACGAAGTTGATAGCGACAGCGAGTTGTATCAAACCAGGTCTGATTTATTGGCCTAAGCCTTCGGATTCACGCCGCAGTAAACAAATGCCCGGGATCAAAAATTCAAAAATAACGTAATGTATTTACAATAGTGTTGTTTTGGTAATACCATGCGTATTTATTTATCAAACTGTTTTTAAATTCTATGTTTAGTCGTCTAGTCTATCCTAGCCCTAGCCTAGGTTTGGAAGTTGGACCAGAGGCCTACTTTGTTTTTGCGTTTCTCGGTGGTTTGATTAGGTATATTGGAACGCGTGGGGAAATATGTGGACACTGCATGATTTTACTACCAACATATCTTGATATATGCAATTTTTAACAACTGTATCGATCTAACTTTTGAGTAGAGCTGTCTCGCCTTTGCACTGCCAGGCATTGGCTTGCCTTCTGCGATTTTGTCGTAGCACAGTTCACAAAGTGCCTCTCGGTCTACGCTAGCTATTATTTTAAGTGTGTGTGTGTGTGTGTGTGCGTGCGTGCGTGCGTGCGTGTGTGCGCGTGTGCGTGCGCGTGTGCGTGTGTGTTGCACTGTTTAATGGTGTTTCAAATAACATAAATTCATTGTTTTTTGCCCCGCTGCAACATAAAAACATTTAACGTACGGCATTTAACATAGTCATGAGTTGCTACGGAATGACGATGTTTGTTGATGTTCGTCTGGCCAGACTGACGTCACAAGCCTACTCCGAGCGAAATGTCAAATCGCTCGCTAGGGGCTTCTTTTCCACTAATATAATTAGTTTTTATTGAAGAGTAGCCAATAACATTATTTGTTAATGTATTCTAAACTACTAATACAACTGTTTGTTATCATATATAACGATTTCTGGAATATTAGCATATGATCTTTAACGGCATATGTTAGAAACGCTAAGCAATTAATTTTTATGATAATTAAGCTGCCATTTTTGATTACCTGTCGATACAGATTAGTACTTTAATCGACTACCGATTTATTAATGAATTATACCAATGCCAATGTGATGGTTCGGTGATTTAAGTTTGTGATCAATCTAAGCAAACATGACTTGCCTTTTACCGGTATCAAGCGAGTTCTGGGTTATGCAGATAACAATCAGAATGTAGTCAGTCAATTAAGACAATGCCTATTACAAAAGTGTACCCAATTAAGCTATTTCATCATCAACATAACACATTATTTATTTATTTATAATGTATTTGAAACAACATGATAGTTGTAACATACCGTGTTGAACAATATATCAAAAGTTCCCTAAGTTACCCTGTATGGGTTTCTCTCATGCATGAAAACTATTTCAGTCTGTCATTGGGTCGAAATAATAATAATAATTAACTTCTATGGCGCCTATATCCTCAGGATCCTGAGCTCAGAGGCGCAACAAAACAGAATCATTAAACATAATCGTGAACAGGGACGCACAAAATTGATTATCAGAACGAGGAACCACCGAATATTTATGTTGGAAATACAATTTGGAATAAATGTCTTGATTTTGATTCGGAATATAGCTACAGTTTCAGATATTTTCAAAGTGATGGGGAGTTCATTCCAGACCGTAGGTGCAACGACAGAGAAAGCGTGTTTGCCCAAGTCTCTTTTAGCAGTGTTATTTAGTAGTGAATTACAATAGTCAAGGCGGTTACTAATTAGTGCTGTTGATATTGTTTTAGCAGTAGATACAGATATGTGACGCTGAATTCGAAGGAGATCGCGTATATGGTAGAAACAGGATGTGCATACTTAAGAAATATGCTGGGGGAAATTTGAAGTCACTGTCAAAGACAACACCTAGATTACGAACGATGTCTGACGGGGATGTATCACTGTCAAGCAGTTTAAAAGAAAATTGTAAATGTAAAAAAATAGTCACAAAGTTATGTCGTTTTGAGAAAATCCCCAAAGAAATAAATGACATGCCTATAAGTATGACATTGTCACTGATAACATTACGGAAAATGTTGGTTAACATAAACGAATTACGTGTGCTACACCACCGTGAATAAGTTCGCTAAAAGTTGAATGATAGCCTAAAGTGGCAGTGTATATTTGACATAAACTCTTCACCAAGCGTAATTCAAATTCGTGTAATTTTGCCTACATTTAAGACACATCCACACACCAAATTGCAGCTAAGTAAGTGTTGTAGTGTTTCCAAAAAGGTTAATTAAGCATATTTCCTGGTTGTTAGTGATAAAAGAAATGTCAAGAGATACGGGTATCATGCTTGAAATGACAACACATAATAAAAATGACATGTCCCCTTAATTGGCCGCCACAATGGCCCTTAAATCTGTATTTGTAACGCGTTGTCGTCTACAGTATCAGGTTACGCCAGCCATCTGAAAAACACGTGGCAAGGCGTGTTTACGACCATTTTGATTGGCCCATTATCCGCGATATATATATATATATATATATATATATATATATATATATATATATATATATATATATATATATATATATATATATATATATATATATATATATATATATATATGTAGCAGGGTGACACCATGTTAATCGATAGGCGTCACCACCAGCTAATTAGTATTTTGAACAGCTGACGTACCAGCCTCGTCCTGGGGTAACGAAAAAGCCGATTTCGACAGCCACCTAGCTCAGTTGGAGCAAGTGCTGCATTTTTGATGTGTATGACTATCAACTGATAGACGACCCACCGAGACGACCTACCACAAATGGTGCCAGAGGTGGGATTTGATAACGCGACGAGACCACGAAGACGAGGCGAGGTGGCGGAGACGTAGAGTCGAGTAAGGAGCCTGGACCCTGATGACAACCTCGAGCGACATCCTGACGTCCTCGACATCCGGTCTGACGTTTGACCGAGAGTAAGGCGACTTCCGGTCCGGCCCTGTTCGAGTGAGGACCGTAGACACTGATGACGACCTCGAGCGACTCAAGAGTGACATTTCCGGTTTAACACTATTCGGCCGCGACGATGACTAGCCCCGACACGCGACGATCGAGCCACGTGACGTGCCGTGACGCTAAGTGACTTAGATCCTGACTGCATTGACAAACGATTGAATTTTGAATTGATACCCGTTCACTGTATAATTAGGAACTGTATTGTGTATCCTGTCTGTGTAGCTATAGCAGCATTATAGAGATAGCCAGTATCAGAATTTTTTTTAGAGGGACTTTTTGACATTTGCGTGTTAGTTAGGCATGTTTTCTGAGTAAGATGTATCTGTAGTTGTGAGGGTGCAGAGTAGTCCTGTAGATACGAATGTTATTCATGGGTATAACGGGTATATAACTTTTGTTCCGTACTGGGAATTTGGTATACATCTGGGTTAATACTTAGTAGGGCAGTCGCAACTAGCAAGCAGACATGAGTATTGACGGGGCCACTGGATTTGTGCCACCCGACACGGTTCAGGGTGACTTGCAGGACCAACTGGTCACACTGCGAGAGGAGCTGTTACAGCTGCGGCTTGCAACCAATGACCGTCCACGCGTTGCGTACGTACCGCGCGAGCGGAAGGTGAAACCTTTCAGTGGACGTGGTGAGGTGACAGTGCAGGATTTTCTTGCAGATGTCGAGAGTCTATTTAGGGCACGAGCGATGTCTGATGAGGAGCAGTGTGACTTCATGACGTCACACCTCGAAGGTGATGCCAGACAGGAGATCCGGTTCCGGCCTGTGGAGGAGGTGCGTACCGCGACGTGTATCAGGCGGATTCTGCTGGAAGTGTTTGGCGAGAAGAGGTCGGTATCGCAGTTGCAGGAACTCTTCTATCTTCGTAAACAGGCTGACGGGGAGGGGATCCGTAGTTTTGCAGGTGCTCTGCAGCAACTGATGGAAGCGCTTTTGCGCAAGGACGGACATGCCGTCAACCAGCCTGACCGTGTGATCGCCGAACACTTCGCAGAGGGCCTGAAAGACCGCGTACTACGACGCGAGGTGAAGCAACAGCACCGGCTGCGACCGCAGATGAGCTTCGTGGAACTGAGGGAAGAGGCTATTCAGTGGTCCGAGGAGGAAGAGAAGCCGCCGCAATCCAGTCGACGACAGACTGCTGGTGCATTTGAGCTGGTCGCCGACGCAGGGGAAGCAGGTAACGTTACAGATCTGCAACGAGTGCTCTCAGAGTTAGAGAAACAGCAGCACGTCATCGAGGCGCTGACTGAGCGTGTGGAGAGGATGGAAGGTGTTGCGACAGGTAGGACGGGTGGACGACGGTCCAACACTCCACAGAGGCCCTGGTCGGACCAGCGACCCGCATCTGCGCCGCAGAACTTGCAGACACGACGGCTATTTCAAGAGCGACGCGCATTTCAGGGACCCTCGATGCAGTACACACCAGACGGGCAGCCAATTTGTTACCGTTGTGGTGGAGTTGGCCACCTGGGCAGGCAGTGTCGCAATGAGGCGAGCACTGGACCACGCCGGCCCCAGACGGAGGCTTGTCCACCGGGTGTGCAGACGACGGCCCCTACGGCACACAGACGAGAGCACCCAGACGATGTTAGAGAGAACACACATCCTTTAAACTGACGCCGCTCGTTACCAAGAGTCGGGTAGACGAGCTAGTGCGTACAGGCTCACACGCTACCGCGCCAACTGACGCGACCGTTGGTACTTGCCCTACGGCAACTGTCTTGATGGGAGGTGTGGAGGTCAATTGCTTACTTGACACAGGTTCCCAAGTAAGTACTATCACTGAGTCTTTCTTTCGTAAGTACATTGCTCGAAATGGCCGAGAGCTGGCGTCTTGCAGTTGGTTGAAGCTCACCGCTGCAAACGGTTTAGATATACCGTATGTTGGGTACGTCGAGTTGGACGTGACGACCATGGGTCAGACCATACCTGGCAGAGGTATCCTGGTTGTCTGCGATTCCCCTGATACAGATCAGTGCGCGCATAAGAAGAGGTGTCCTGGCATTCTGGGAATGAATGTCATGGGAGAGCTTGACCTTGCTCTATGGAAACGATCCCTGAACACAGGTAGTTACAGAGCAGAGTCGGTGATGGCGTCGGTCATAGACGCGAAGCAACGGGACCGGAGAGGATTTACTCGTGTGGCAGGGTGGAGCGCAGTGCGAATCCCAGCGCAGTCTTGTGCCACGTTGATGGTTTCCGGTTTGCAGGGACAGGCTGATGCGACATGGGTCGTTGTAGAACCCATTGTGGGGGCACTTCCGGTGGAGGTGTCATTGTGTAGTACTTTAACTAGAGTACACCAGGGTGCTGCACCTGTGCAGGTAGTCAACACCAGCAGAGAAGACGTGTGGCTGAAGCCGAGGATGCGAATAGGTATCTATCAGACCATCGCGCACGTCAGTGAAGAGGACAGAATATGTTTTGAGCGAGTCAGAGTGTCTGAGGAGTACGTGAGCAGGACTGAGGACCGACCGCCAGGTGTAGTCGACACGCGTGAGGTACTAACCAGTACACTCGATGTCGGGCCACACGTCACCGCGGAGCAGGTTGCTCAACTGAGAGATCTAATCTCGCGGAACGAACGAGCATTCGCCCGAGATGATGACGACCTTGGCTATACAGACTTAGCCACGCACACGATAAGGACCACGACTGAGGTACCCGTACGACAACCTTTCAGAAGGATTCCGCCTACACAGTATCAAGAGGTGAAAGAGCACATCAAGGATCTTCTGAACAGAGGTGTTATCAGAGAGAGCCATTCGGCATGGGCTTCGCCGATCGTCCTGGTCAGGAAGAAAGACGATTCGCTGCGCATGTGCGTGGACTATCGGCTGCTCAATGCGAAGACCCACCGAGACGCATTTCCGCTGCCGCGTATTGACGAGAGTTTTGACGCCATGAGCGGCGCAAACTGGTTTACCACATTGGATCTGGCTTCAGGATACCACCAGATCGCGATGTCGGAGGACGACCGAGAGAAGACGGCCTTCACCACACCTATGGGGCTGTACGAATTCAACCGTATGCCGTTCGGGCTCTGTAACAGTCCCGCGACCTTCCAGAGGTTGATGCAGAGGTGCTTTGGAGATCTGTGTTACCAGACGGTACTCTGTTACCTTGATGACGTTATCAACTTCTCCAAGACGTTCGACAGCCACCTAGCTCAGTTGGAGCAAGTGCTACAGCGACTGCAGAGGATTGGACTGAAGCTGAAGACGAGCAAGTGTCACTTCTTACAGCGGGAGGTGCTATACCTAGGACACCATGTGTCGGCCGACGGCATTGCCACAGATCCGGCAAAGATCGATGCTGTGAAAGACTGGGCCGTGCCGAACACAGTGAAACAGCTTCGCTCCTTTGTAGGATTCGCGTCCTACTACCGTAAGTATGTGCAAGGGTTCAGTATGATTGCAGCGCCGCTACACGATCTAGTGACCAGTGTCAACAAGGAAATGAAGGAGAAGGGACGGTTGAGAGGAGCCTTCAAGGACAGTTGGAGTCCAGAGTGTGACGGAGCTTTCAAGGTTTTGAAGAACGCGCTCTGCTCAGCTCCAGTTCTCGGGTATGCCCAGTACCAACGACCATTCATAGTGGAGACGGACGCCAGCCACCTGGGTCTCGGCGCTGTCCTGTCTCAAGAACAGGAAGGACGTCGTGTCGTCATCGCGTACGCGAGTCGCAGGTTGCGACCACCCGAACGCCAGTATAGCTCGATGAAGCTAGAGATGCTAGCACTTAAGTGGGCGGTCACCACGAAGTTCCGTGCCGACCTTTACGGCGGAGAGTTCGTCATCTACACTGACAACAACCCGTTGAAGTACCTGAAGACCGCCAAGTTGGGAGCCATCGAGCAACGATGGGCAGCTGAGCTGGCCCCATTCAACTTCACGATCGAATATCGAGCTGGACGTTCAAACGGAAACGCAGATGCCTTGAGTCGACAGCAACTCGACTACGAGCCCGGGGCAACCGACTTCGACGAGGAAGACGACGTGCAGCAGATATGCGCAACATATGCATCGTGCACGCTACTCCCGCGAGAACTACGCCAACAGATAGAGAAGAATGACAGAGTACGACAAGAATTCCAGGTTGAAGTAAAGGAGATAGAGGTACAGTCAACCCAGTCACCTGCCTTCCCAGCGTTGTCACCTGAAGAACTTGCAGAGTTGCAGAGGAAAGACCCAGACATCAGCAGGTTCCTGATGTACTGGAGGGTCGGCGAGAAGCCGAAGAAGTGTGCACAGAAGGGTGTGACACAACTGCTGAGACAGTGGCACAAGATGAGGGAAGAGAATGGGGTTTTGTACCGCAAGGTGAGAGATCCACAGGGTGGAGAGGTTAAGCAGCTAGTTCTACCGAGTGTGCTGAAGCACCGACTTCTAGAAGCGGTGCACGACAAGATGGGTCACCAGGGTGGTGATAGGACGAGCAGCCTGGCGTGGCACCGTTGTTACTGGCCAGGTATGCACAGAGAGATTGATGACTACGTGAAGAACTGTGCGAGGTGCACACTAGCGAAGATGCCGCGACAGAAGACACGCGCGCCGATGGGACACCTTCTAGCATCGCGTCCCTTAGAGGTCTTGGCGGTGGATTACACACAGTTGGAGAAGGCAGCAGATGGACGTGAGAGTGTTCTGGTACTGACAGACGTGTTCACCAAATTCGCTTGGGCTGTACCAGCACGTGACCAGAAGGCGAACACGACGGCGCGACTATTGGTGAGAGAGTGGTTTCAGCGTTACGGAGTTCCACAGAGGATCCATTCTGACAGAGGCCGGAATTTCGAGAGTGCGACTATTGGAGAGCTGTGCAAGCTGTACGGCATCGAGAAGTCAAGGACTACGGCATACCATCCAGAGGGGAACGGGCAGTGTGAAAGGTTTAACCGGACTTTACACGACTTGTTAAGGACCCTTCCGCCGGCACAGAAGCGAAGATGGACAGAGCATCTGCCCGAGCTTTGCAACGCCTACAATGCGACGCCACATGCGTCGACGGGATACTCGCCACACTACTTGTTGTTTGGGCGCGATCCCTGGCTGCCGATAGACGCATTCCTAGGGCAGGAGTTGAGGGAGGACGATTGTGACAGCTCGATCGACGGATGGCTTGCCACACATCAGAAGAGACTGCAAGACGCGTATTCTCACGCAAACGAACGACTCGGCGCTGCAGCAGAAAGTCGTAACCTGCTTCACGAGAGATTGAAGATGAGTGAGCCGCTGACACTTGGTTGCAGGGTTTACCAACGCAACAGACTACCAGGACGCAACAAAATGCAGGATGCATGGAGCCCGGAGGTGTACAAGGTAGTACGGATACCCGCGGAGCCTGGTGGACCTTACCACATCGAGAGGGCAGACGGGTTCGGCCGACCTCAGACAGTCTGCAGGAAGAACATCCAGCCAGCGGGTCCAGGAGCGATTGTTCCGACTCCAGTGGCAGTCACTCCAGAGGTCAAAGACGACGAACGCTCTGATGAGAGCTCTGACGAAGAGGAGGAGGAGGAGGATTACCTTGTCGCGATCGTTCCAGTGGTTCGTCCGACGATAGCTCCAGCTTCAGTGGTCCAGCCGATTGCTGAGGAGGTTTTGACGGGAGAGGAGATTCACGATGAGCCTACCGTGATACCGGTATCGATACCAGTACCCGCACCTAGGAGATCGGGCAGGATGCGGAAGAAGGTGGTACGCTTCGAAGAAGTCGACACGCAAGTACCTACACCGGCCCCGCGGCGATGCAACGTCATTCCTGAACCGTGTGTGGGGGACCAATTGACCCCCATCATGACTAGTTTGTTTGTAGCGATGGCTCGCAGTGGTGTGGTCTTTTCGGGAAGCATTAACCGGGACGGTTAAGAGTTAGTTGGGGAGGACCCAGGAGGAATTTTTAGAGGGACTTTTGATACGCAGGAATTTGGGAGAACCCTAGAGTTCCAGCGGGATGTTCTTTTTTTTATATAGTAACCGGGACGGTCAAGATTTAGTTGGGGAGGATGTAGCAGGGTGACACCATGTTAATCGATAGGCGTCACCACCAGCTAATTAGTATTTTGAACAGCTGACGTACCAGCCTCGTCCTGGGGTAACGAAAAAGCCGATTTCGACAGCCACCTAGCTCAGTTGGAGCAAGTGCTGCATTTTTGATGTGTATGACTATCAACTGATAGACGACCCACCGAGACGACCTACCATATATATATATATATATATATATATATATATATATATATATATATATATATATATATATATATATATATATATATATATATATATATGCTAATCTTAAGACATGATTTAGTTAGGTAGATATAGTACTGATGTGTACTGGAATCACGGTAACCGTCCATACGATTATGTTCCGCGTTCACGGGGAACGAATAAAGCTGGTTCAAAGATTGACGCACACGCGGTCGTTACTATGGAAACATCGCCAGTGTTTCTAAGAAGTCAGGGGGATTTCCAAAAGAACTGTGTTTTAAACGCTAGATTGGCGAAATACGACGTTAGTGCCGGGTGATTATTTGTGGTGTCAACGTTTAGTTCAATATTTCCTAGCATGTTATGAGGAAAGCAATGAAAACATCAACTGACACGTTAGTCGCACCAGCTACCTTAACTGGAAAATGGCTGATGACCCTATTTCGTAGTTGCCTGGTGCCAAGCATCTAGCCTTGTTGTGACAAACACACGGGAAACAAGGGAACTTTTGATACGTTGTTCAATATGACATTTTATAACTATCCTGAAAAAAATAGCTCTGTACAATTTATTTCCAATTTTGACCTCCTGGATGAAATGTCCAGCTACACTGTGTAGCACGTTGACCCGCTCCGTGCGTGCGTGCGTGCGTGCGTGCGTGCGTGTGGTTAACCGTGAGGATGGACACTTAGGCTGTCACAAAAACTGCCTTCAATGGCCAGCCGTGTCAGGTGCCTGTCCAACGCAGCTGTCACAATACGAACCTGTCTTAAGTGTTCGACCTCTGTGTACGTCACATAGTCAGCCTCCACTGACAAGTTTCACCACAGAGACAGTCCACACTGCACCAACTAATGTTACTTCAGCAGTTGAAAGTTGTCCCCCCCGTATACATTACCGTATTCCAAGCGTTAAGTTTTCATGTCTGTCACTTGGCGTCGTACTGTGAACATCGTTGATTAGTGCCTCCCTCTAGCGCATAGCAGATCTAGGTAACCAGCCCATGCCTATCCTTGATTATCCAGGCTCCGTGCTATGGCGCCACTGTTTGTCGCACGCACCTTCGCCTGGGTTCATACCGTACTTTCATTGTGAGGGGAATTATGTATGCATCCCACATACACAAATAGAACACCCGTTAGTAAAACAAGACCGCTGAGCCCTTATCAGTTGACACATGATAAAGTGATGCAGGCACAGACCAGTGAAATCCATGCTGTTGTATGGTAAGAACCCACTGTAGGAGCAGTGTTTATACTGTACAGCACAAAACACAATATTAATGGTCTATTTTCATTCCAATGACTTGGTTATTAAAATGGTCATCAACAATTGCTTGCGTAAACACTGCTTTCCTGAGCTGCCCGTCACAGCCATTTGATATTTGATCTTATCTTCTGTCGTTCCGTACAGCTGTATGCCACACAGGAACTAACCATATTCGTTGTCCCACAATTGTCTCCAGAAAGCCTCCAAATGTCGTGGAGAGTTAAACACAAATGCACGCTGTCACTGTATGAACAACCCAACTGCCCACACTTATAACGCAGCAGCTCGGACCACCCTCACCCAAATGACTAATCTGGTGGCCATGCCCCATTAACAACAATGACAATGACAACTCTTCAAGTTAACTGGTTCCTGGTGTCATTGTCACTGGCTACCAGTCTGATAAGTCTATACTTCTCTGGTAGCCACCTCATCTTTATTGTTTTCCCCTTATATTGTACATGATGATGAGGATGAAATAAATTTACTTACTTACTTACTTATTTACTTACTTACTTACTTACTTACTTACTTACTTACATATGTTAGATACAATTAATATTTGTAACATGCTATGCCTATGTTCACACTATAAACAATACTACCCTATGTGTCATGCCAGTGGATGCAACTGTTTCAACCACAACTGTTTCTGACCAGTGGTTCACGCCTGCTTCCTATCAGCTAGCTGGCTTATCGATCTAGTCAATAGGGGAATGATTAATGATTCAATCTGTGATGCACCCACATAATTAGTTAATTACGATGTCATCAGGGGATTTAGCTGACTCAAAAAATAAGAGTGAATTTTTATCAGGGAAAGACTACACAAATAGAGTAGTGACAGTGCCGTATTTGGAACAGGGTCATACTCGGCAGCAACAACAAATGACAGCAAATACCAGCATCCCTGTAGCGAACTATATAATCACGGAAATTCGCCATGGACATTTGACTGACTTCGCGATAAGACCTATGTATAAATTCAAGCGACTTTTTAGTCCCTTCAGTACGCTACCTTCAGTGTGGATGGTTCTGTAAAGTATCCGCTAGGGGCCGTTAACGCTACACATTTGAAACCGTTCCAAGCAAATAAGTCAGTGAACCTATAACATAAATAACACACAGGGCTGTAGCGCCAGCAACTATTAGTCACACTATGTCTTTATGCTTTCTACTGGGGTAGGTCCTCTGCCTGCCTGCCTGCCTGCCTGCCTGCCTGCCTGCCTGCCTGCCTGCCTGCCTGCCTGCCTGCCTGCCTGCCTGCCTGCCTGCCTGCCTGCCTGCCTGCCTGCCTGCCTGCCTGCCTGCCTGCCTGCCTGCCTGCCTCTGTCATCCTCCATGTTCTCCGAACGCATTATGTCTGTCGTCGCTGTTACTGAGGCAACGTGTGTCCTCTTATTGGTACCTTTATCCCACCAAACATCGCCTTGTGACAAACACACACACACATGTTTAACGTCATTAGCACTTCTCACTTGCTTTAGTTGTTGTCCTTCTACTTCGACGATTATGTTCCCGAAAAGGATCAGTGATGCCACATTTCTCACTCTTGTTTCATTCCAAATTGTTCCGTTAGATGCTTGGGTTTATATTATACTTTGGACGATAAACGAATGGAACAAAATGTCTACTGACTGTGCAATGTGAATACTTGAATAGACAAATATCAAGGGCAGGCTACACATACATGAATAACAGTTGGATTGCGACAAGCCAGTGGTTTCATTGTCCACTTGCCATCCCAGTGGCTGCTTTGGATGGTAATATTGTTGAAGTTTGTTAAATATGTTCAAGTTCACCATAATTCTGTGCAAGCTATATTTGTTATATATACAACAGGTATGTTAATGCTTTGATCTGCTACTCCTGGCTGTGCATTTCGTCGTTCTGTTACTCCACGTTGTACACGTGTCACCGCCGGTTGTGGCCAATATATAAATATCCACACAGATGTGTTGTCAGTACACTCGAGAGAGGTTTGATGTGTTGTAGACATGTGCATTCATCAAGATAGCAACATGTGCATTCATCAAGATAGCAACATGTCATAGTGATTCATCTGTGTTGTACACAACATCGTTGTTATTGGAAGTGAGCTAGTCACCTTGAGTTCGCAACAGTATGTATGTAATTACCCATGTAGCCACGCCGACAGCAGGTGAAACAGGGACACAATAAGAACTGATTGTGAAATACACAACGCTTTTACCTGTTCTAAGCGGGGTTTGTACAACATAGGTAAATTGTACAGGAGGGGTCTACCTGGGTACATCCCAAACGTTCCCAGAGTAGGGTGCACTGTCCGGTAACGTTTCTCGCGTGGCTGTGGCGGTCAAATCTAACAATTAATCATCCGACTAACATGAGCGCAAGTTGAGATAAATCATTATCACTACTTTCAGCAGATAACCTGAAGTGAAGTAATATGTACGAAACGACGAACGAGCGATATTGATAGCACCCATTGAGTTATTCCACCTGATGAAGTGTCCATTATGCCAACCGGTTTCGTTGAAGATTTGGTCGAACTGCGCAATGGCTGAAGCTCTATGCTATATCAAAGGTAAACGGGCGAACTGTTTCTGTGCAATAGAGCTTCTTGATTGATGTAGAAACCAGTTCGAGGGCGTACGTTCACTGGTGATAAAAATGTCCGTTGAACTCATTATGGTGTCAGTGAGGTGAACGGAACGCCCGACTGACCTCGGAGAAATGTCAGTGATATACGCCGCCGCTAAATGCAACGACAACGGCCGTCTATGTTATTGATGTTGGCCCTCCGCCGCTGGGCTTGGTGCGCGCTACAGGCCCTTCGCACCGTTATATCTGCTCTGCTGCCATCTCGGCTCTTTGGTCCGTGTACCTTCGGGACGCACAGTATTTGCTATCGCATAAAGCTGCTTCCTCAAATCAATTCTTTTTTCGCTTTTCTCGTGACTGGCTCGTTTTTCGAAACATTGAATTGACAAAGTGTCGACTACGATATGATAACTACGACATGATAACTACGATATGATAACTCGTTTGTGCAAATGTGTTTTTTTTTTATATATATCCTCTTCGTAGCCCGGGTTGGTCAGTGGCGTATCTAGGATCTTGCAAGGAGGACAAAGGGCAACGGACAAGGGGGTAAGAGGGGCAAGGGCGCAAGCTTAATAACCCATTACTTTAACATGCTACCATATGGTGGCGTAACAGGTTACATGCGAAAAAAATTACCCAAAGGGGCACGATCCAATGCCCCCCAAGCAAACAAAGAAACAAGCAAACAATCAAACATACACACACACTCACACAAACACACAAACACACACACACACTCACACACACACGCACACTCACATGCACACACACACACACACACACACACTCACGCACACACACTCACGCACACACACACACCACACACGCACGCACGCATGCACACACACACTCACACAAGCACACACACTCATACACACACACATACACACACACACACACACACACACACACACACACACACACACACACACACACAAACACACTCACATACGCACACACGCACACACGCACGCACACACACACACACTCACATACGCACACACACACACACACACGCACGCACGCACACACACACATACACAAACACACGTGTACAGGCAAAGGATACAGTTTTTTTATGTTACAATCAATTAATCAGTGTACAGTGTACATAAGATAAGAGAAATTATATTTAGTATTTTATGATAGACTAGTTTGAATGATAACTGCGACTAATTAAATGTTATGACTGAACTGTTTTGGTCAAATAAACGCTTTCGTATCCTCGTGTTTGCTGGATAGCACATTTCCACGAATTTACTTCGGATGACATGTTTACCATGTTTAGTCATACCTATGTAGGCGTGTACATAAACCTAACGGGCCAATTGTTAAACATGTGAGTCGTGCAAACCTGTAAATAAAGCACGGGACTAATTCGATGGATATTACTATTGAGAATACTGCAAAATGCACCAACGATAATGTAAATCTTAAGATCTCAAGGGAGGGTGAAACCCCTACTACATTTGTTTGGTGAGAACATGGCGTATAGGTCTGGCAAATATATATATATATATATATATATATATATATATATATATATATATATATTCAGAGATACCATCAAAATAATAGCAAAGAGCTTATATATCAGTATAAGGCTCTTTGATAATAGTACATGGTGTCGTACAGGCCACCATGATAATTACATGAAGATAATTCATTAACTGACCAACTAATACTGGTGTTATAAATAATAGTAAATTCAACATTAAAACAAGTGTAAGCTAGAAAAAGAGAAAAAGAATTAGTTATGAAGTAATAAATAAGTAGAATGACCGATATCAACAGTTAACACTACAAGCTATCACACTAACTTTACCACAACCAATTAATACTAACCGAACAAAGCTAACTTCCATTAACTAACATCGGATAACTTAATTCTTACTAAATTCTTACTAAATATAATTAACACATATTTAAACGTTATACAATGCAGTATATGGTAATATGTCATGACACATTGACAGTAGTTGTCACGCATAATATACAATTATGATACAAACATTTATTATATTACAATGTCTAGTGCAAACATTTTATTACAGGTCTGTTTGACATACATATAAAACAATTTGGAATACTACATTTTGACTGATACAAAATAAATCGGTTCTCGTGTTGCGATATAAAACCCGTTGAACTGAAGCTACACGGACCGGCTGAGCGACGTGTCGATGTGATATATCAACAGCTGTCAGCCCCAGCGGCCCGGGCTGAGTTCGCCTCTTCCCAGCTCCACACGAGCGTATCGGGCCTGCGTAGCCAGGGTGGATGATAGGCCTTCGCGCAGTATCACGGCCGTCAGACAGTTACCGTGGTTCGTTGACCACACACGCGAGACACTGGTGTGGAACACCCGTCAGCTAAGCCATGTGCAACATCCTGAAGTTATCAACTTGGCCAGTTGGAGCATCCATTATAGCAGCCTACCCAGGTGATCTGACGTTGATCGGTTGAGGCAACATTTCGGATAATCTAGTGGAGATATCGGTCATGTAGATCAGTGTGACATTTTATGTTTACGACTGTTGTTAACGGATGCAACATTTCGGATGGTTTTGTAACGTTACGGGCATTACAAGACACGTTACGTGACGAGGAAAAGTTGTTGTGAATTTACGGAGCGCGTCCAACGGTTGAGTGAACGAGACAGATAGTGTTACTGTCTTCTTAGGGACGTCTTTACTTAGTCAGACCATCCCGTGACCGTGTTCTAAGAAGTGTGCTCACTGGAATATTACTTCTTTGAACGTCACATCAACGGTAAGTACGCAATATTCACTTGTCGTCAGATTATGAAACGTAATTCGATCAAGGGATTAAACGAAATCCATTTACGAATAATACGCCTAGTGAACAAATGGAAATTATTACATATTGGCTTTGCATATATATATATATATATATATATATATATATATATATATATATATATATATATATATATATATATATATATATATATATATATATATATATATATATATATATATATATATATATATATATATATATATATATATATACGTCTTTTATACAAGAAAGTTTGTTGCCAAGGTAGATCGTCTCAGCCACATTCTCGAAATGTCTACATCATAAAGAAGAGGTCGGATAAATATAGACAGATGTACTCAGCTAGCAGGCGGGAATTGAGTTCATGCGTTGTTCGTGTTGCTCGCGGCCTGATACCCCACGGAGGACTCGAAGTCACAGTATGGGTGCACAAAACTCTTAAGTTAAACCCCTCGCGGCCTGACATCCCACGGAGGACTCGAAGTCACAGTATGGGTGCACAAAACTCTTAAGTTAAACCCCTCGCGGCCTGACACCCCACGGAGGACTCGAAGTCACAGTATGGGTGCACAAAACTCTTAAGTTAAACCCCTCGCGGCCTGACACCCCACGGAGGACTCACAGTATGGGTGCACACAACTCTTAAGTTAAACCACTCGCCGATGATTCACAGTTGGGTGCACACAACTCTTAAGTTAAACCCCTCGCCGATGACTCAAAGTTGGGTGCACACAACTCTTAAATTAAACCCCTCGCCGATGACTCACAGTTGGGTGCACACAAATGTTAAGTTAAACCCCTCGCCGATGACTCACAGTTGGGTGCACGCAACTATTAAGTTTAACCCCTCGCGGATGACTCACAGTTGGGTGCACACAACTCTTAAGTTAAACCCCTCGCCGATGACTCACAGTTGGGTGCACACAACTCTTAAGTTAAACCCCTCGCTGATGACTCACAGTTGGGTGCACACAACTGTTAAGTTAAACCCCTCGTCGATGAGTCACAGTTGGGTGTACACAACTCTTAAGTTAAACCCCTCGCCGATTACTCACATTTGGGTGCACACAACTCTTAAGTTAAACCCCTCGCCGATGACTCACAGTTGGGTGCACACAACTCTTAAGTCAAACCCCTCGCCGATGACTCACAGTTGGGTGCACACAACTCTTAAGTTAAACCCCTCGCTGATAACTCACAGTTGGGTGCACACAACTCTTAAGTTAAACCCCTCGCTGATAACTCACAGTTGGGTGCACACAACTCTTAAGTTAAACCCCTCGCCGATGACGCACGGCAATTTATCGCAAATGCGTAGCTTTCAACGAGGAATAAACTTGCGGTGTGACGTCATAGTTCTTCCATGCCGCTATCCCCCGTTGTGGCTCTAAGCAAAGCTATGGGGTGCTATTGCATTCTTATGAATGACACAGATCATCTACTGACTGTGTATATGTCAGCAGGGTGATTATGTTTAAAAACGAAATGTACAGACATTTAGAAAGCGTGCGCCGCAGGAAGATGAACAATTATTGTGGTCTTGTCAAGCCGATTGCTACATTCCCGGGCCCCTTGCTATCTGCAGTTTGCCGTCGTGGATCGTAATCTTGCTAAACCGTGTTACGCTAGAAAATGTTTTGTCTTGTATATATTTATGTGTACCTAAAAGTAATTCATTAGTATTGTATCATTGCATAGTCTAGTGCAGTGGCCTGTCCATGATCTCGCAAAGGGGAGACCAAGGCCAAGGGGGGCTAAGCTTAGACAGCCATTAGTTTACCGTGCTACCGTGTAGTGACGCAACAGGTTACATACGGCTCAATGGCCCCGTAAATACGCCACTGGTCTAATGCTGCTGAGTGCCACTACTCTCTTGTCCGAAGTGATTAATCACAGCTGTGTATTGCAACCAATGCCGTTTACCTTCAAACTCCATCCTCAGCCAACTTAGCCTATCGCAAATCCGGATCGTTGATATCCAAATATGCAGTGATCATCAAAACAATTGACTTTAGTCGTTATATATTATGCTAAGGTTCAACATAGTATATCCAAAATGGTAAACACTTTGCTGGTCATCATGGGCGTGACTTCCATCCTCTCACCGATCATATTTCATACGAAATTTCACCAAGAGTGAAATTCATGAGTTTTCAGCGTTTTCATTTTCATTTCTCTTAATGTTTGGGCAAACATTAAGTAATTTAATAGTTTATATTACGATTTCACAAAAACTACAAACAAATGTTGCACAAACGAGTTCGCGTGTTGCAGTGGATACTGGGTAAGTTTGGTTTTTCGTAAAATGAATTTGAAATGAGATTAGCGATAAAATCGAATTGAGGGAACACTGTCGTGTCCGAAGTGGTTAATCTCAGCTATGTATTGCACCGAATGTCCTGTCGTTTACCTTAAGGTGTGGCCCCGATTTCATATTATATCACATGCAAGGCAGCTATTTCGATAGCCATGTGTCAGACATACCTTTCGTATTTATAATTACGCGGCGTTGAATTATTTCAATTTTCTGTCGACTCGGTCAGATCAGCCTAGAATTAACGGCACCCTACTGCACTGTTTAGGTATATATATATATATATATATATATATATATATATATATATATATATATATATATAGTGTAAGTGTGCCAATCAGCCTGCTTCCAAGTACGGCACTGCGAATGCAAATTAATATGCTTTAAAGGTTAAAAAATCAAATTATGCAAACTATAATTTAAAATTATGGTTAATAAAATACATTTCGCTGGTGAAGGTTTTAGAATAAATATAGTTTGTGCGTGTTACAATAACAGCTATCAGACTTTGTACTTTGGATAAGGAGGACAAGGGGGACAATGGGGGACAATGAGGGTGACAAGGGGAGGACAAGGAGGGTGACAAGGGGAGGACAATAAGGAAGGGGGAGCTTCACACTTGTCGACATTCACCTATTCGTACAAAGCATACTTAGACCCACCCTCGAGTTAGTACTTTATATGTCAATAATATTGGAGATTGATAAACAATCGATGTAGCAGTGTTACAACATAGTATATGCAACACACAGTAATGACCATTATAATATGTTTATATCTGATAAATATGTTAAAGCTTTGTATTTATCCAACAACTCTATGGCGTCATATTGATGATTGTTTTCCACAAAGTTGTGAATTTACAAGTTGTTGTATTGTGTTGCAGCATCATGTGGTGAACGGTTACACAAATTAAAACAATAGTAGTTCCATGACAGTTCACCATGCGGCGCTGCATGACGCAATGTGGTCGAATTTCACGTGCGATCGACATTTAAAAATTTTGTACGCGGGCTTTGACCCCCCCCCCCCCTAGTACGCTTTGTTCGAATAGGAAACTGTCGACAATTGTGAACGGCCCCTCGGTCACCCATTAACTTACCATGCCAACACAGTGGTGCAACATGTTATTGTGAACGGCCCCTCTGTCACCCATTAACTTACCATGCCAACACAGTGGTGCAACATGTTATTGTGAACGGCCCCTCGGTCACCCATTAACTTACCATGCCAACACAGTGGTGCAACACGTTATTGTGAACGGCCCCTCGGTCACCCATTAACTTACCATGCCAACACAGTGGTGCAACACGTTATTGTGAACGGCCCCTCGGTCACCCATTAACTTACCATGCCAACACAGTGGTGCAACACGTTATTGTGAACGGCCCCTCGGTCACCCATTAACTTACCATGCCAACACAGTGGTGCAACACGTTATTGTGAACGGCCCCTCGGTCACCCATTAACTTACCATGCCAACACAGTGGTGCAACATGTTATTGTGAACGGCCCCTCGGTCACCCATTAACTTATCATGCCAACACAGTGGTGCAACATGTTATTGTGAACGGCCCCTCGGTCACCCATTAACTTACCGTGCCAACACAGTGGTGCAACATGTTATTGTGAACGGCCCCTCGGTCACCCATTAACTTACCGTGCCAACACAGTGGTGCAACATGTTATTGTGAACGGCCCCTCGGTCACCCATTAACTTACCGTGCCAACACAGTGGTGCAACATGTTATTGTGAACGGCCCCTCGGTCACCCATTAACTTACCGTGCCAACACAGTGGTGCAACAGGTTATTTACGAAAAGCAATCAAGCAATTAAGGGGGGCATGGCCCAATGGCCCCCCTAAATACGTCAATACTTCCATTCGTCTTCTTGACGGCCTATGACACAATTAGACGACACTCGTCACGGAACTTGGACGCCGCAAAAAAAACATAATTGTTAAGATGCAATTACTTGACATCTTGTGGTAACTGATGATGAGATATAATATATATATATATATATATATATATATATATATATATATATATATATATATATATATTCAGAGCAACCATCAACATAATGGTACATGGTGTCGTACAGGCCACCATATATATATATATATATATATATATATATATATATATATATATATATATATATATATATATATATATATATATATATATATATATATATATATATATATATATATATATATATATATATATATATATATATATATATATATATATATATATATATATATATATATATATATATATATATATATATATATAATATATATATATATATATATATATATATATATATATATATATTATATCTCACAAGATGTCATGGTGGTGATGATATTGATGATGCTGACAATGATGACAATGTATGTGTTTTAAATACGATTGCGACCTCGGGTCCCACTAGTGTGTTAGAGGTGCGTAGGTCCATCACCTGTGCACTCGTGGGTTCACGCCGCGCCTCGGGAAGTCACTGCAATCTGCGCCGTGTCCTAAATAATATATTATTCTCCTAGGGCACATATCAACACCCCAGCCTATAACATATAACACAGTAACCATTATGTTTTATATTATAATTATGTTCTTATATGTTAGACGGATGTGACTTTGAGAGTCTCACTGGAGAAGCTTACTACACCCTTTCTGGGGGGGGGCAAATTATGTGTGTTTTAAGACGAATGTGAAATATTTCATCGTCCCTGAGGGGACTAATGTTTTAAGACTGTCTTTGCCATGATCTTGTCATTCCCTGAATCCGTACTGATGTGCCACGTATCCATACCCGCTTCGTGCCATGGTTAGCATGAAAAGTTTGGAAATTAACCGTAATGGTAAACGTGTATGACGCAGCTGTTTCACTGTAAATATAATGTTCACATATATTAATGCCACGTATGTATGCGCCGCCTATCGTTGGAATCTCTCCTAACAGCCAAAGCCTGCGCACATTCGGTATGAATGAGTTCCACGTTTTATTGGGACGTATTTCACGCGACGCATTGAAGTCGCGACCGACAGTGCTAAATCGATACTCTTTTATTGGATTTTTTAGCAATCTCCAAGACACACTCATTCTGTCGTATACAAACACATAATATCGTTGACGTATTAGTGAATAACACTTACTGTGACCACTGACCAGTAAATTATATTCCATTTCTATTTACCGAGTCGCCTATTCAAGTTATTTGATGGCATTGGTTAGACTAAAAACGGACATTTGTTCTAGATATCTGTCAATTATGTCGTAAACATAACCATTCTCAAAAGATAATTTGTCCCAGTCAGTTATCGATCGTATAGGGATAATTTGTATTTTCATATATCGACGTTGTTCTTTGACTAATGCTACTTCGTTCTTTCGTTTACCGCTGCCTTATATTAGATTATGTTATCAGTATTTTCATAACCATTAAATATTTCAAAAGAAATTGATTAGGTTTCCTCTCACTCCCAATTACTTAACCCTGTGTGGTTGAGTATTGTTCCATTGTACGACGCCTATGTTGCGATATCCAAAATAAACAGATGGTAAATAAGCACACGCAAATAACGCTACTTATTTGTCTGTCAGGGACCAGTAAACCCTTTCTTCGTGATATCACTAAACCAACAAATACCTGACTTCCGAAATTCCCGAAACCAGAACGTATCCAATTTGAATGTTGAACGAAGTAGTGTCGTCACAGTAATCATTCGTAGAGGTTAATACTTGATGTGCGCACTTTACATAAATGTCAACTGACGCTACACGTAAAGAACGCAGAACACGAAGCTGTGTACGTCATAGATCTTATACAATTTAGGCCTACTGGCATGCAGCAATAAATCTTGGGTGAGCCGCTCGACGGTGCAAATCAACAGGCCAGCGAGCTGCACGCAAGTGACGCCCCTCGTTCAACAGGGTGTGGTGCTTCCCAGGTATCAAGAGCGCACTCCGCGGTTTTGAACGGGAATATAATATATTTCTTAACAGTGTCAGAAACTAGGAGAGTAACAATGCAACCGTTGCAAACAAAGAACGTTATCAGCGAACCTCAGCAAATTATGAAATCATTGTCTGACATGTGAATCCACTTTCACAACGTACTCTTTGAAAAAGTGCTCTGTATTTCAATGGTCAACTGGACAATGGCTGAGCTGTTATTCATACAACATGAAAAGACCAACTGGTCTATAAGTTGATGGTTTCAGAGATTACCTGTTCAATGAAACAAAGCAGACAAATGACTTCCTTGTGTTGTGTTGACACTGTTGGTGGGTTGGGGTGGCAGCTCATTGGGTGAGTAAACATTAGCAACGCCAGCCCTAAATATTTACAACCAGATGGAGTGGTAGCTGTAATTATCCACCAGGTTATCAACAAAGTGGCCCCAGTGGACAGTCTATTTTCTTGGGTTCCCCTTCCATTCTGGCCTACCTGAAGGATAACCCTTTCATTCCCTGCCATAGTTCGCAGTAAACTGTCAATTGTCTATTCCACACTCCCATTTCCACCACCACTGCAGGCCTGGAACTGTGTGACTGTGGGACTGGTATGTAGTTGACTTAGTGGTTACAATAATGTACAATTGTATTTATTAAATAAATTAACAGTATGTTGGTATACATTATGTTGTTTTTCTCCAAATAAAACAAAACGTTAATATAAAGTCAAAACATTTGAAATTAATTCAAATGCATTTACAAATGTGTAACCAAAACATTTGCATTTGAGTGCGACCCCAAAACATTTGCAATTGCATTTGAATGTGTTTTCCTGGATAATGGCGTTTGCATTTGAATCAAGTGAAACATTTGCATTTGCATTCAAATGCGTCGACATGCATTTGTTAACAAACCTGATCCTGTGGGCGTGCTATAATTCTAGTACGTGTCACCGACTCACTGTACTAGGCAGCAATTCACCAGAATGGATATGCCTGGCAGAAGCCACAGTGATCTTCCACTGTGACCGACTTCCTTCCACATTCTCTTCACATCAGGCGCAGTAGCTCAGTGGTTAGAACATCTGTCAGTCGAGAGGACCGGCGTTCGAATCCACTCGCTGCCCTTTCGAAGCTTGGGCAGTTTCGTTCGCGTTGTCTCAGTTCAGTCAGCTGTAACAATGAATACCTGGCTAGTGGTGGATACGTAGGAACAAATAGTATTCGCCTATCCGAGTTGGTGTTGCAATGAACAGGTCTGACATAACACGACCTTAAGCATGAACGGATCCAGGGGGTGTGTGTCGGGCAGCCCCTTTATTTCGGCTGGATTTGTTTCACCAAGTCGTAATTAGTTGTGAAGACACCGCGAGGTGGCGCCCTCGATCTTGCACTTGTTCAGCATATGAGGAAATGTCTAACAAAAAACTAGAGGCATCGCCACACATACTGCCATTTGTCTCCAAGTCATTTGCTCATCGCCACCTTGCATTGTGCTATTACCCATTACTAAGGACACATTGATTCTTGGTGTCAGTGATTTGTTGTAGTGAATGTCCACTGGCAGCTGTTTTCGGGCTTGCAAACAGGTGTGTGAGACAATAGTAGGTAGTTTTATTCCATCAGCGCTGACGAGGCCTGTGACATATTAAAGCAAAGAACAGTTGAGCTTTGTCCTGAAATGTGCTCGAAAAGCATACGATCCGCAACAAATTCTTGGAGTTTCTTTCGTGTTACGTGAGTGAGTTACGTGATCAGTGATCGTCGAAAAGGTCGAGGAGCTCGGCTTGGACACCAGAAAGATGCAAGAGCAAGCATCATTATGAATTAAACATTCTAACTGTGCATCGTTAAGCCATGCAACGTTATGGAACACTTTGTCTACTATTATATCATCAGTTATAGCAGTGGCGAACTTTTTTAATTGTTCAACAAAGTGCCTAGAGAAGCACATCACAAAGTTGTTGTCAGTCGCAGTCGTACCAAGTTTATGGACCTTTTTAGGGCGCGATGAGTTATTCGTTGTGCTGATCCAGTGTTTCTACATATTGTTGTAAAGTACGGTTTAAAATATACGTTTATTGTAGGGCATAATATCTCTAGACCCACATTTCAGAAGCATAAAGCCTCTAGTCACAATTAATTAAGTATAATCTAGTTTGGGTAAATCGCCAACGACTGATTCTGGCCATCACAGTTATCGTTTAAAACATTTTATAGCTGACATCGAACTATTCGCAACAATATTCTATAATGGGTCGAGAAAGCGAAAGACAGGGACAGCTGATGAGGGGTTTTCTGCCACCGACCAGTATTAGTGTATCTTAGACAAGTTAGACCAAGTCACATGGGCGGAGCAGAGACCAACAGCTATATCGAAAACGCAATCGTAGTTATAACGTTTTCTAAAGTATTTAAGCATATTACCGGTTAAAGTGAACTGGACATGTATCTTAGACAAGTTAGACCAAGTCACATGGGCGGAGCAGAGACCAACAGCTATATCGAAAACGCAATCGTAGATATAACGTTTTCTAAAGTATTTAAGTTTAGTACCGGTTAAAGTGAACTGGACATGTGGAAATAATGTAAGTGGAACGGTTGAGGAAGAGAACAGATGCACTCAGAGTGGACGGTAGAAGGAGAAGAGGAAGACCACGAGTAAGAACGTAGGACTGCGTGAAGAGGGATTTGGCGGAATTGGGAGGGGAGTAAAGAATAGGAGCGATAGATGGGGGAGTGGAGAGAGGTGGTGAATAAGTGATCAGCGACAGAAGGAGAAGGAAAACAAAATTGAGGACCAGTATCGGCGCCAGCCTCATTGCGGACTTGAGGGACGAATGGGAGAGCAACAACATCAACAACAACAATAATAACAACAACAACAAGTGGGGAATTCATTATAATAGACTCACACCTGCTCCTTATACAACAATCAGTGACTAAGCCGTGTCCATTCGTGTCACACTTTGGCCGTGTCCATTCGTGTCACACTTTGGCCGTGTCCATTTGTGTCACACTTTGGCCGTGTCCATTCGTGTCACACTTTGGCCGTGTCCATTCGTGTCACACTTTGGCCGTGTCCATTCGTGTCACACTTTGGCCGTGTCCATTCGTGTCACACTTTGGCCGTGTCCATTCGTGTCACACTTTGGCCATGCCAATTCGTGTCACACTTAGGCCGTGCCGATTTGTGTCACCTATGTCATCGGTGCAGCTACGCAGATATTGACTCAGACGGGGCCATAAAAACGGATTTTATTGACCCCATTACTTCGGCGCGGCGAGCTGGTTGCCACGGACCGGACGCTTCCGACCCGCGGCAGCCCCGCAGGCCACCCGAGTCGAGTCAACTGTAAGCCAGCACGCCACCATTACAGACATGACTGCTTGGAACAGAAGTAAGTTGGGAACAGGACAACAGTTAGTAAGTAACACGCTGCTTGCCGTTGTCCGGCTTTGCAATAGTTCAGCACCCGCTCGGGTATACGTGTTGTGTTTATGCAGTAAGTCACCTGACGTTGTTTGCACTAGTCAATAAACTCGTGTTACTTAAGCCTGTACTGAGCCATGGAGTAGTGGGCGTGGATCTGGGCTCATTGAACCGCAGTTATACAGTCTTCAACTGTTTTTACTACAGAAATTATAAAGAATGGGCCTATAGGAAATATGTATTTTTAAAATGATATGCTATTGGAAGGAGCTCTTTAACCTTTAAATAGCTTTTGGACTGTATGTCTACGATAAAACACCTATCAGCAATAATAATTACGTCAGTGGCGTATTTGGGGAGGGGGTTGGGCCATGCCCCCCTTGGCCTAATGTTTTTTTTTATTTTCTCCGTATGTTGCCCGTTGCGCCACTACATGGTAGCGTGGTAAACTAATGGGTGACTAAACTCACTTTGCAGGATCCTAGATACATCATATATTAGCTATATATAGTACTAGCTGCATAAATATATAGATTCTGGGAACTCCCTGTTTTTAGTGCAGCGGTGCTCAGTCTACTGGTATCCAAGGAGGAGGAGGAAAAAAAATTGCGACGCCGAAATAAATGTTCTGCACAAAAATGTATTATTCCGAAGTTGAATCATTCCGAAAACGGGTCAATGATCGATCCACCAACCGTCTACCTTGTCACAGCTGGGCCGGATGTGTAAATAAAGTCCGAAATGTTATATGCGCAGTGAGAGTACGTTGTCGGTCAAGCAACAATAGATGGCCTCAGGCGACTAATGAATCGGTCACCATCCCGGTCACTGTCATTAATCAGCTAGGTGTCTTCAGCACGGACAGGATCAAAGACGCAATGGACAGCTTCTATGGACGCCACAATCGAAACGTCGCGAAGAGAAGCACAATTTGACATTGACACGACTGCAGTGGCCCGTCTAAGATCAATGTTAACTGGTAGAGAAATATTATAACGTTGTCGGCGCAAGGCAGTGGGAAACTATACGGAACACGACGGAGAGAGACGGTGGGCGGAGTACAACATTGTTACAGCGTATGTTAGTTTCTAGCACTCTGATGTTGAGGTTACCATAATGTGATGTTGTGGTTATCTAATTGTGATATTTGGTTACCAGAACGTTATACTGTAGTTACCATAATCTGATGTTGTGGTTAGCTGGATGTGATGTTGAGGTTAACAGAATATGTCTTTGAGGTTACCAGTGATGTTGGGGTTACAAGAATCTGACGTTGAGGATACAAGAAGGTTACCTGAATGTTGTGGCTACTAGAATTTGATGTTGAATTTACCTGAATCTGATATTATGGTTACCATATTTTGATGATGGGTTTACCAGAATCTAATGTTGAGCTTACCAGAATCTGATGGCTGCCTAAATCTGATGTTGTGGTTACCTACATCTGATGTGGTTATTTAAATATGATGTTGCAGTTACCTAAATCTGATGTTGTGATTACCTAAGTCTGAAATTGTGGTTACATGAAACTGACGTTGATATTAATCTGGTTATAAAAGTCATACAAATACCACCTGGATCAGCTCAAGCCGACATAGCTGGAACCTACTGATAATAATTTATTTAAACAGCTTTGACCACAAATTGGTGTGAACACATGACCGATTGTTTTTGAACGACGTGCGTGCTTATCATAATTCTTAACATGAAGTTTGACTTAACACAACATAATTCATTATTTGGAAAAGGGAGGTTTTTATGTTTGCGGCGTGATTTTGGTGCTATTAAATCAACACATAAGTATACAGCTTGATACTGGCTTTGCTCAGGTTTCGCTTGATATATGGATATATAATTCGCATAATTTTATATGGACCGGGATATATTTTAGTGTACAGTACAGTGTGTTGTTATGCTGACCGACAAACACTATTTCCACTTTACAGGGACCGCCCTCTTGACACTGCCGGGGTGACTCTGGTATCTGGAGTACTGTCAGCTGCTGATAAGGCAACAGAGTCATATTTTAATGCTAACCCTAAAATTAATCCTAATGATCCCACGTGCGCGACAAAAGTCCCCAACCAAATACACCGGGGATTCATGGCTAACTAGCGCCGAGCTAGGGGGCTATTTAATAACAACCTGTCACCCCTCTCTTTCTGGAAATTGGTATAGCGCTTAATTAGGCTGGCCGGGAGGCGTTCAAAGCATCCCATTGGTTAGCGGCTCCCGTGGGAAAAATTACGGGAACATAGTATATGCGCAGGTTTGCAAATTACTTTTCTGCACTGCGCCAGACGAGCTGCACCGTATACGGCTTTTGATTCTGAGAGAAAGTGTCATGATCACTCGGAACTGAGCCGTCGAAAAGATGACCTATGCACAGTCCCTTCCCTTTTGATTCTGAGAGAAAGTGTCATGGTCACTCGGAACTGAGCCGTCGAAAAGATGACCTATACACAGTCCCTTCCCTTTTGATTCTGAGAGTAAGTGTCATGGTCACTCGGAACTGAGCCGTCGAAAAGATGACCTATGCACAGTCCCTTCCCTTGGAACGAAATCTTACTTAGATGATTTAGGCGTGCAGTGACTATGTATTCTAGCTGTGGGAACAGTGACTATGTATTATAGATGTGTACTGAGTGTGTAGTGACTATGTATTATAGCTGTATGCTGGGGATACAGACTATTTTGTATTCTAGCTATGTACAGTGCTATCACCCACTATTATGCATTACTTTTCTATTGCCATATAGCATACTAACGGCTTTAGGCTCTTTTCAAGTGTATATTTTCCACTTACACGAGCTGAACATTGTATAACAGCAGAACTGTTTGTTTGATGAGGGGCAAGGTATTAACCCCTCGTTTTTGTATTAAGCAGGCTCTATGCTGATACAGCACGAATTTGGGGAATTACTTACATCCCGCTTTTGTGTGTATTGAATTTTAAATAGTCTAATTGGTACTGTGCTTGTGCAGTCTTAATTAAGTATATTTTCCCTTGTAAATTGTTATGCTGGAACATTATATAACAGCAACAAAGGGTTTTTGGTCACACTGTTATTGCTAACATGTACCAGTTTGTCTTCTACACTGGAATACAAAATAGTCTGTATCCAGACTATTTATTTCTGACTGTGCACACTATGCTGCAGGCATTTTACATTAAATGCGGTGTGCACAGCGGCAATTACGTTGAAATACGACCTCCAAATAAATTGGACGAATTGCCCATTTTCAACCTACATAGGAGGTGAGTTTTTTCCACACAAACTAAGAAAGGGTTGCACGTCCCCGTTATTGACCAAATACACCGGGGATTCGTGGGTAATGGAACTGCTGAGGTACACGTAAAGGCCTCTGCGCTCGTGCCTGCCAGTCTTGCTGTAAGTGATTAGTAACAACGTGGTTGGCTGCACCCACGGACGATGCACGTCTCGTTGGGCGGCTCGTGAAACCACGGGTCGTTTAGGTGGCGGCTCCACACAAAAGGAGCTGATTTGTACTGCGGGTGACACATGCTTGTCTCAGCACCGGGGCGTGTCTCAACAGTTTACTTCTGAATGGAACAAACATTTAGGAAACGCACCCCGATGTCGTGCCTTTGAACAGGCTAACAGTGATGTGTTTTTGAATTAGGAACACATAGATGGCTCCAGTTGTATGTACACGTTATTAACACGTTATTAAAGTGTTCGCTGCGTTGACCTTTAGTCGCTGTATTGGGTTCGGGAGTCTGGTCGCCTGCGGAGTGACGCATTGCGGGGTGTGTAAACGACACCTCACGGCCAAACGGGGACAGCCGCGTGCCGTCATGTTTCAGGGTAAGGATCCGGCACGAGACTTTGGTATGTTGTGTAGCTGTAGAAAGCAGAAGCGGGAGAACGAGTGCTATTGTCAGGTTAGTGGGTTGTTTTGTCGTTTACAATGACATCGATGCAGAATACAGATTGTGTCAACTACTGACTTGCCAATAATGAATACCATAAACCGCTTAAAGTGCATAGAACTACATCATTCATCAACTCCTGCGTTAGCCCAAGTTTGGGCTGTTTGGAGTAAACCACTTGAGACTTGAGACCCCCTATAAACAAGAGCGATAAGCCAGCTCACTGCCGTAAAGCCGGTCTGGACCACTGGCTGGCATTTAACAAATATGTTATGTTTTTTGGAAGAAATCACTAAGTGGATAGACGTGGGATCGCCAGTAGATATTATATACTTAGATTTTCAGAAGGCTTTTGACAAAGTGCCACATCAAAGATTACTACTTAAATTAAAAGCCCATGGTATCGGGGATAGCATAACTGACTGGATAGAAGAATGGCTGACTGACAGAAGACAACGAGTTGTAGTAGTTGGAGAAGTTTAAAACTGGAAATCGGTTTTGAGTGGGGTACCTCAAGGATCAGTATTAGGACCTATATTATTCTTAATATATATCAATGACTTGGACGACAGTATAACAAGTAACGTACTGAAATTCGCAGATGAAACAAAACTGTTTAGAAAGGTTAATACTGATGATGATAAACAACATTTACAAAACGATCTAGACAGATTAGTGAAATGGTCTGAGAAATGGCAGATGTTGTTCAATTTTGGGAAATGTAAATGCCTACATACAGGACATGGGAACTTGGATGTAAACTATAAAATGGGAGATACTGTTCTGGGTACTACTGTAAAAGAAAAGGACTTAGGCGTTACAATAAGCGCTGATATGAAGGTTTCAGAGCAGTGTGGTATTGCAGCTTCAAAGGGTAATCAAATTCTTGGATTGATTAGAAGAAACATAACATACAAGGGAAAAAAGTTAATTATACCTCTTTATAAAGCAATAGTTAGACCTCATTTAGAATATTGTATACAAGCATGGAGACCATATCGTAAGAAGGATATAGATACGCTTGAACGCATACAAAGGAGAGCAACTAAAATGATTCCAGAACTGAGAGACCTTAGTTATGAAGAACGCCTGAAGGAATGCGGTTTAACAACTCTAGAGACAAGGAGGTTAAGAGGAGATCAGATTGAAGTTTTTCATATATTGAATGGGTACGAAAATATTGATAGAAATATGTTTTTCTCACTCAAGAAGGATAGCAGAACTAGAGGACATGAGGTAAAATTAGCAAAGGATCAATGTAGATTGGACATCAGGAAGCACTCGTTCTCACAGAGGACAATAAATGAATGGAACAAATTGTCTACAGATAGTGTAACTGCTAGCAGCGTGAATATGTTTAAAAACAAGATTGACACATATCTCAGGAGGGCGGGTTATAAGTAGATGAACATTGTTGGACTCTCGATAAGCCAATGGCTTCCTTGGCCACTTGCCATCTGGGCCTTTGGCTTGGATGGCAAATCTTGTTAAATCTTGTTAAATTTCATTGCACGGCAGAAACAGTTGCATCCACTGCATGACACATAGGGTAGTGCTGTTTAAAGTGTGAACATAACATGTTACAAATAGTTGTCTAACATATGTAAGTAAATAAGTAAGTAGATAAGAAAGTATTTCCTCCTCACCATCATCATGTACAATATAAGGCAAACAAAAGCAATGAAGATGAGGTGGCTACCAGAGACGTATAAACTTATCGGGCTAGTGACGATGACATCGGGAGCCAATTAACTTGAAGATTTGTCATTGCCATTTGTTCTTAATGGGGCATGGCCACCAGACTGATTAATAATTTGGGTGAGGGTGGTCTCAGCAGTTGTGTTATAAGTGTTGGCAGTTGGGTTGTTCATACTGAAGTGAACATCGTGCAGTAGTATTAAACTCTCCAATACATAAACATTTTGGAAGTTTGCTGGAGACAGTTGTGGGACAACGAATATGGCTATTTCCTGTACAGGTGTACGAATCGACAGAAAACAGGATCTAAAATTGTTTTTGCAAAGGTAAGAATCCTCAATTGTAAAAAAAATAGTTGAGTTAACTGTCAGCACGAACATGCATTAGTGCATGGGTAGATTGTAATAAGGTATTAGATAACTGTAGCCAGGATCAGGTTTGGTGTCCTCTCTCTCTCTCTCTCTCTCTCTCTCTCTCTCTCTCTCTCTCTCTCTCTCTTTCTCTCTCTCTCTCTCTCTCTCTCTCTCTCTCTCTCTCTCTCTCTCTCTCTCTCTCTCTCTCTCTCTCTCTCTCTCTCTCTCTCTCTCTCTCTCTCTCTCTCTCTCTCTCTCTCTCTCTCTCTCTCTCTTTGAAGTTATTGATTAATTGCGCTGTGAGAGGGTTGGTCTTCCTTGAGCAGTGTCCAAGACTTGTTTTAAACAACAGTGCAATGAGAGCTATATATATATATATATATATATATATATATATATATATATATATATATATATATATATTTATATATATATATATATATATAGAGAGAGAGAGAGAGGGGAGAGAGAGAGGGGGGAGGTGAGGTGAGGGGAGGGGGAGAGACAGAAGCAGAGGCAGAGAATACACATGTGGAATAGACAGCATTGTTGATTGCTGAGTTTGTGCTATTAGGGGTTTATACATGTAGAGTACTAGTTTTACATTAATACCTACATGTATGATAGGGAATTTATGGATAAACATTAGTGTTATTATATATTAGTACTGAATAAGTTAACATGTATTTTACAGACAGTATTGTGAACAGCACCAATGTGTTGGAAGTATTGTACTTAATAGATGTCTATGTATCATCTTATCTTACACTGGACGCTATGATATGCAAATAGCTTACTTGTTCTGTTTGTATTTGTACAGGCTCACCCCTTCATGTGGTACTAGTTAGATCAGTAGTGTAAATTGTGCAATGACTGAGAAACTTGGTTTTGTATAATTTTAGATTAAGTTTAGTTGATCAGTTTAGTTAGTAAGTTGAAATAAATGCAATTTTATCTTACAAACTTGCCTTACAGTGGTGTATTCTTAATTTAAGCATAAACTTACCATCCGCAGCCTACATAATTTATTATTATAGTTATTTAACAGTCGCATTAGTGAGACATGTATTTTAATCCATTGTACATTTACTACACTCAGTAACTGAAGCTATTTAGTAGATGCTGGTATGATATATTATATAATATATATATATATATATATATATATATATATATATATATATATATATATATATATATATATATATATATATATATATATATATATATATATATATATTAATAATCTCTTATTAGTACTGTATATCTATGGATATATGATGAAGACTGGGTGCTGTACAGTATAAACACTGTTCATCCAGTGGGTTCTTGCCTTGCAGCAGCATGATTGTCACTGGTCTGTGCCTGCATCACTGTATCATGTGTCAGCTGATAAGGGCTCAACGGTCTTGTTTTACTAACGGGTGTTCTATTTATGTCTGTGACGTTGTGTCAACTACTGACTGGCCGATATTTATATTTATATGACTGGCCGAAAGTTAAAGAAGCGACCTGTATGTTAATGGGACAAATAAACCGGAAGTTAAAGAAGCGACCTGTATGTTAATGGGACAAATAAACCGGACGTTAAAGAAGCGACCTGTATGTTAATGGGACAAATAAACCGGAAGTTAAAGAAGCGACCTGTATATTAATGGGACAAATAATGAGTAATTGTTTCCAATTTGGAAACAATACGTAATTATGTCCTACATACACACGAGGATTCTGAACCACGGGCGAAGTGAGTCAACTTGGGCCCGTGTGCCCCAATATGTTTGTCTAACATGTAAACATTAAGATTTGAACGGGGGGAGGGCGGACTCCTACTATGGGTGGGTTCGGGTAAACTTCGGCCTCCGAATATCCCCCACTGGTCCAGATGCAGATTTGGTCAGGACAAATGATCAACACCAGGTCCATGGGTATTCTAATCCAATCGTGGAGTCGAGGCCAGTTTTAGCCTCCAGGCGCGGCCTAAACGTGGTACCCTCATAGAGTTATATCATTAATCATAAACTAACGGGTGTTCTATTTATGTCAATGGGTAGTCTACTCATTCTACCAGGGGCTCTGTTTGTTAACGACGCATACCATATTGGATTAAGGCACATATATCAATGCACCTTATTGACACATGTAACTCACCACGCTACGTGCACCTATTGCAGCTTACTCACGTTTTCTTGCAAGTTGCAACTGTGCTGTGACACAGGAGTCAGACAACATAAGGCAAACTGCAATAACACTCTTTATATTACTACTACTACCACTCTTGGAGAGAGTCGACAAGAACACAAAATGTGAAGTGTGTGTACACACGTTTTGATCATGTTGTGATACTGCCAACGCAGTAATCATAAAAGAATGTGGCTTAACATTAATAGTAATGCTTCGGATTACCATACATGTACATATAAATTCATTGCTGGAAACATGTTGTGTACCTGCATCTACATTGTTTTATAAAAGATTACAGGTTCCTTTACTGTTAATTTGTATACACTATTTTAGGTGAATTCCTGCATTCTTACTGCCAGACAGTCAATTGCAATTGTCAATGACACTAATTAAATGCACATTTCGCAATTACAATTGATCACAACCCTGGTGTTTACATGCGACATTGTCGCCGCTACGATGCGATTTTTACGTAATTAGAAAAAGTCAAGGCTATTTAATTTTGCCTATTTGACAAGCGCGTTCAGACGAGGTGAAGTTCTCCTATTTGACAAGCGCGTTCAGACGAGGTGAAGTTCCCCTATTTGACAAGCGCGTTCAGACGAGGTGAAGTTCTCCTATTTGACAAGCGCGTTCAGCCGAGGTGAAGTTCCCCTATTTGACAAACACGTTCAGACGAGGTGAAGTGGTTGCACGAAGCGTAATAAATCATATGACTATAGCAAGCGAAGTCGCCGCGATGTTTACACGAGGCGATCTCTCTGCGATCTGGACGCATGCGATGGCATTGTCTCGTCACGACGACGATATTGTCTTGTGTAAACACGACTCTAGATGGTGTTGACTTTTGCCTGACAATCGGATTATCCATGTATGATTGAGGTCGTTGACAAATATACGATATTAAAGTGCATTTGGCTATCTGCCAATAAAAACAACGTAACACACAATAATTGTTTGAAATCAAAATAATACATTTAAAATATAATAGCATATTTACATGAAAATAATCATGTATCTTTTCCCCCGAAACCTTCTGTCGCGGGTGTTCACTGAAATCGGCTGGTTTTATGGCTAATTCTGAGACAGTTTCCCAGTTTGCCTACTGGATAATTAAGGGTTACGCCCCTATGTATAATCTACTCTTAATCTTTCTATTCTTTGTTTATGCAGAGTGGTTTAATATGCCGGATTCGTCGGCGGCGAAAGTCGACGAGAAAGCGGACACTGACAAAATCAAGCGGACAGATCCTGCATCAGCGCTCGAACGAAAAGGAATTATTGCGACCAACGTTGAACGTAACGTGAAAACAGCGTCGTCAGTTCAGAGGTACAGACAGAACACAACGCGTCTAGTGGAACACCATTCGAGAAGCACTGGCGAAACTGTGACAAGAAACACCAGCCAGACGCTCGTAGGTAGAACAGTGGAGAATAGCGTAAAGACGACGAGCAGGACTGTGCAACAACGCAGCTCATCCGGTAGGACGACCGTTACTGGGGCGGATGGCGCTGAGCCGACGGTGACGAACTCGATGACGAGCTCGTCCAAGGTGGAGAAACACTTGTCGAGCAGCGTCAAAGTGGAGAAGACAGACGACAGCGGCGTGGCAGTGGAGGAGAGTCATCGGACCCGTAGCACCGTCAAGGAGAAGACGACGAGTGACGTGACGGACGAGAAGGGCGCGACGACCGAGATGACGACACAGAGCGTCAATCGCCGGGACCGGCTGCGTAAGACGATGGAGCAACGACCGACGGGGAGTCTGAAGGACAGTCCGACGGTGCTTGGCAAGTCGTTCGATGTCGAGTCGAGGAGTGAAGCGAAGCAGGCGGTCGTTAAAAAATCAACGGACGGTGGTGCACCGGACGTGAGTTTCACGTCAACGTTCAGGGGGGAGCACGGCTGCCGAGAGCAAGTGACATCACGTCCGTCCAGAGCAGCCCTCGAGGGAGGAGGGAATGAAGGCGCCTGCGTGGCGACTCGGAAAGGACTCGACCACGGCGGTCACAAACAAAACGATAGTGAACACGGAAACGAAACTGTTACGACTAAGACTAGTCTATTTGGTTTGACGTCGATGCTGACTGGGTTCGTGTCGGGGGCCACTAACAAGGCATGGTGTGTCGTACAGAACGCCTACGGGAAGGCGTACGACTACTACAGCGGCACCGGGCAGTGGTTCGAATGGGACAGCGCCTCCGACGACGAAGGCAGCGACGAGGAGACCGAGGTAGACAAAGTGGAAAGCAAGGAGAAGTCAGAGGTATATATAACCATGTTCATGCAATTTCAAAATCTATTTTTATACTTAATTATTTTTTATTTAATTTCAATTTTTAAATATGTGGTTTGGTCACTGGTTTGTATTGCAACTTTAATAGAAGCTACCCAAATGGGTTTTAGTTCATTCTGGTATCGCAGGCGACTTGGTGTGCATGTTCTATATGTAGGGGCCATATTTTCTTTGTGTTGTGCATTCTATTCTGATATATTGTGTTTTACTGCGCAGTTGCACATTGTTTATCCATTAATGCAACGCGGCATATGACCATCTCTGGACGACTGACATCACTCGGTGCAGCGGTTTCGTTTAGACACTTCAAGGCAAACACTGCTACATATCAGGCTAGGTAGCACACGGTTATTTACTGGATCCGATATAATCAGTCTTCCTGATATTACTGCAAGACCATACACACATAGGGTCTGTATGTATCATAGTAACTACGAATTGTGACGCATGGTGGACCGCCTACAAACACTAAATATGGCATGCTATATATAGGCGTTGGAACCCCGAGTAACCCCGGTTACGTTTATGTTGCCCCTCACCCGATATACTCGCAGAAACCAACTTCGCCCCCCCCCATTTTCAGCAGCTTCAAACGCATTCACACGTCCAGGTACGTGAATTTTACTCAGTATTTTATTCCAACAAATTGTTAACAAACTGTGTCCAACTTACAAGAACAAATGTACTTTCCGGCAACGAGATTGTTTTTTACAAACACGGCAGTGGGACTGTGTCCAAACACGGCAGTGGGACTGTGGCGCAGTTATAACTGAACATAACCATTGACGTGTGCCGTGTGTCAGCTACATGTAGTAAGTGATGGCGGGCACGCCTGCCCTTAACAGTTCTTACGAGTGCGTCCTCCATCTGTTGACAACGATATACATATCCGCCATCCGTTTATTTAAGCCGCCACCCAAAGTAGCAATTAATTCACGCCATTTTCTTAACTTCCCTAGTCAGTAGGTTTGTCTTTTTGCTGGCCATTATACAACGTAATCACCCGGCACCGCTGCCGACGTGTTTACAAAATGGATTGCCTGGTACGCGCCAGTCAAATTTGTTGACGCAACCGAGAATTTCCCCGCCGAACCGGTATCCCCTCTGACGTGTCGGCGGGAATCCATGTCGATAATCCAATGAACGTATTTCGAGACATACTGACGTCAGTTGGATCATCCAATAGGCATTCGCAATGTTAATACACGGGGTTTCCAGTCAGCAACCGCTGAGCGGAGTCGAATTCCGGATACATTTTCGTAATCATTACGGAAATTTAACGCAGAATACGGCATTGCGTAAACCGTCTTTGTATTACGAAAATAAAATGTATGAATGCAGAAAATTCAACGCATTGCAGAATAGCTAAATCTTTAAACAATGACACCCTAGATGACTAGATGCGCTAATAACGCCAGGCAAAGATTGTAGTCTTCGTTCGCTTGAAACAATTTATCAATGCTTCTAAGATTAAATTACGAGAACCACACTACATTAACACGCCGGTATGCGTGCATTCACGAGAAACAATAATAATTATTTATCAATGTTTTGACGTCACTATATTGGATGAATTAAGGATTACGCAGTCATGTTTATTTTTTATTAGCATTAGTCGGTGGGCTTCGCGCAATATGGCGTATCGGCAATACAAATTGTCCGCTTTTTTTGGTAATAAAAAGCTTGAAACTGGTGTCAATGACGACGATGTAGCAGTTGCCGCCGGCGATGGTGGTAATAAAGATGAAGAGATGGTTGTTGGGAGTCTCGCCGCCGGCGACGTGGAAGACAAGAACTAAGAAGGCTGTTGTTGGTGCCGGCGACATGGATGACAAGAACGATGTTGGTTCCGGCGACATGGATGACAAGAACGATGTTGGTGCCGGCGACATGGATGACAAGAACGATGTTGGTTCCGGCGACATGGATGACAAGAACGATGTTGGTGCCGGCGACATGGATGACAAGAACGATGTTGGTTCCGGCGACATGGATGACAAGAACGATGTTGGTGCCGGCGACATGGATGACAAGAACGATGTTGGTTCCGGCGACATGGATGACAAGAACGATGTTAGTGTCGGCGACGTGTATGACAAGAACGATGTTGGTGCTGGCGACGTGGATGACAAAAACGATGTTGGTGCCAGCGATGTGGATGACAAGAACGATGTTGGTGCTGGCGACGTGGATAACAAGGACGATGTTGGTGCTGGCGACGTGGATGACAAGAACGATGTTGGTGCCGGCGACATGGATGACAAGAACGATGTTGGTGCTGGCGACGTGGATGACAAGAACGATGTTGGTGTCGGTGACGTGGGCGATGAGAAAGCTGTCTTGGACTCATGTCAGTTTCCCAGGAATGACCAGGCAGCACCGAACCAGCATGGAAATGACAAGATCGATGCACTTCTGCCTCATTATGATGGCCTGCCTCAGCTCGACAAGACCGAGACCGAGAGGGAACTCTACAAACACACGGTTGTCGCTGACCAGAATCTTGACAGCAATTGAAATGATGAGGTTATTGTCAACAGGACGTCAACTAGGCCAAGTGTTCCCAAATCTGGCAGCGTTGGCCAAGATCTACCAGCTGATTCCAGTGTCAACAGCCGACTGTAAAAGGTTTTTCGACACTTGGCAGAATTAAAACGAAATCAGAAAACAGTATGTCGACCAAAATGCTAAACGCTCGCTTGTTGCTGGTAGAGGGGTCTGACCATAGACATAAATAGAACACCCGTTAGTAAAACGTAAAAAGTTTATGGGGGTGATTAATGATGTAACTCTATGGGTCTGACCCAGATAACTTTGACTTCGAAGCAGTTTGCCAGACCTGAATGCACAAACCGAGACGAGTCAACGTAAAAGTGTGAAATTAAGTGAAACAGCCACAGGCTATTGGACCTTGGGTATAACCCATTGGGACTATCACTCTAGAATGTTATGCCTGAACTTGCTAGATTGTCTGAACTTTGATTTATTAAAATAACGTGTAATATCAAGACGTCTTCTTTTATTTATTTAATAAAAATGGTAAATTACCCTTAGAACACTGGGAGTAAATGCTTTTGAATCCATTGAATATCTTGTAGGGGACACCTTTGGAGCACTCGTACCCTGCAAATCTTGGTTACCATCTCTTCCTTTAATCGGAATCAGATACTCTCGTTCCCTCCGCCCCTTTCACAAATGCTGGGGAGACCGCTGCAGCACTATGCCAACGTGTGTGAGCACTTCGCGAAAGCACGTTTTATTTGAACTATACGCGTTAAGCCATATTACCATTATTATTATTATTATTATTATATTCCACAATTATATTCCTCTGGTACTCTTCCAGATGCTAAACCGCCCTACCTTTATCATTTCGAAAATTCAACTGCAGGGTTGGAGTCATTAAGGAGTTTTCATTATCATTACCATAATCAATACGTCAAAAACAAACGTTACATTACCATTTTCATTATCTTTATATGACTACATAATTGTGCTTTATGGACAGGTGCTTAGTTATTTACTTATGGTGATTAAGGACAAATACACCAGTTGATTACATTCAGTAGTGTGCAGCTCAAAAGAAAGTTGGTATAAGTTGCTGGAGTTTGTTCAGATATTACCCTGCATGGCAGAGCAGGGAGCTGTGAGGATTGATTTATTGATACAGATGTTAAAGATAGTAAGCTTAGCACTGGTCCACTGGCAGGGCAGGGAGTTGTAATGATTGATTTATTCATACAGATGTTAAAGACAGTCAGCTTAGCACTGGTCCACTACTGGAAGTCTAGAACCTTTATCAATTAAGTGATCACCCGTGAATGCATGGCTTCAATGACAATCCTGTGGAGCCTTGTTTTGGAGCCTGACCACATCAGGATGTTTGCGTGAAAAAGATTGTTGGGTTGGGAACGAGCTCTTTCCTCCTAAATTGTAACCTGACAGCACTGTAACCTGACACCACAACCATGACACACTTGTACGCAGGACTCAGAACTCAGACTTGAAACGAACCCAATTACACCATTGGCCTCGTGTAGAATAGCTCTTATTTTAGGCACACCGCTAAAAATGATATTCTAAAAACGATATTTTAAAACGATATTCTCGCACATTGCTAAACACAATATAACTTCTGCTTTATCCTTATGATCTTTCTGAACACGTTTAATAATTTCAGGCGAAGAAATTACGTTTGTACAACATCTGCAACGAACTAATGACGACGGAACGGGATTATGTGCGCAAACTGGAAATCTTGGTCACGGTATGTCGTCACACACTCCTACTAATAAAACCATTCAATATCGGACACTATCTCAGTTGGATTGTAGATGTCCATCTCCATTCCGTCATGTGTGCATTTCTTATAGAAAACGTATTGCATTTGACTGAACGTTAAATTTAACTGGGCTAAGCCTGAATTACATGAACTATGACAGTTTTGCATCCTTGTTGCTATATGGTGTCGAAGTCCACCTGCATCACTTGGCTTCAGAAGTAATCATAATGTACAGATTGGCCTTTCTCGTTACTTGTAAGTAATGGGTTATATCCTGTTTATCTGTATCACATTTTGTAAGGGTGCTATAGCTAAATATTAATACATTGTATCATATCTGATTATGGGCAAACTACTACACCTAATTGTGTATTACCTTATGACTACTACACCTAATTGTGTATTACCTTATGACTACTACACCTAATTTTGTATTACCTTATGACTACTACACCTAATTGTGTATTACTTGATGACTACTACACCTAATTGTGTATTACCTTATGACTACTACACCTAATTGTGTATTACTTGATGACTACTACACCTAATTGTGTATTACCTGATGGCTACTACACCTAATTGTGTATTACCTTATGATTACTACACCTAATTGTGTATTACCTTATGACTACTACATCTAATCTAACACACACACACACGCACGCACGCACGCACGCACGCACGCACGCACGCACGCACGCACACACACACACACTCTCTCTCTCTCTCTATCTCTATCTATCTCTCTCTCTCTCCCTCCCTCCCTCTCCCTCTCCCTCTCCTTCTCCCTCTCCCTTTCCATCTCTCCCTCTCTCTCTCTCTCTCTCTCTCTCTCTCTCTCTCTCTCTCTCTCTCTCCTTCGTTCTCACGGACATACAGGGTTTTATCGCAGGCGAAAAACAAGACGGTTCGCATCCTGCAGCCAGACGTTGCCAAGGCGATGTTCAAAGATGTTGAAGTGATCTACCAGTTCCACCACGACACTCTCTTGCCAGAGCTCCAGAACCGTCTCACCGCATGGTTGGTTTCGTTATTGCCTTCCACCATACATACTGTTTGTATGTTGTGTATCATCTGGAGCTCAATAATGCGGTTTTACTGTTACCGGATACTCATATCAAGTGTATTGCTATGTTAGTTGGATGGACGTTTCTGGACATATTTTGGAACATTTAAGTTTATGAACGATACATTTATATCGGTGAGGAGAGGTTCTATGGAAACGACAAATTAAATTAAATGAACAGTCAGTCAAAGAGTGTTTCATGTGTTTGTGCTGCATGATTATTTGAACTGACTGTAATCGACGCTCCAATCAACCTAGCATGCAGCCCTTTATCTGTTTATGTAACCAACCCGACTACTGAGAAGGTTGTAAATGGGCAATCCGCAATGTATTGACAATAGCCAGGCATGACAAGTATTGCCGTGGTACACACTGAGGTATGTATACACTGTACAAAGCCTACATAATATTGTGCACAGCTAAGAGGAAATACGACATAATACCACTATAAGTGCCAAATATAATAAATAGTCCCAAAGACAGACTAGACACCAAAACATTTGAAAATAGCTACTGCTATAAGGTAATGTTGCCGCATATGATGTACAAGAGAAAATACTTAGCTACAAACTACGCGCGCATGTTAACGGCTCGGTAGTATTTACAAATGTATCCACACAAAGGCGGGTGGGGGGGGGGCAGTAATCCCTCTGGCCCCTCCCGACATCGGGTGGGGGGGGGGCAGTAATCCCTCTGGCCCCTCCCGACATCGAACTTTCAATGTAGAGGGTGGGGTGGGGCCCTCCCAGAGTGTATATATCTATGAAATTATTGCCAAACATAATGAGTTACAATGTTTTACCAAGTTGGTAGCATAACCACATCACTCTTGTGCGTTATGCAAATTGTGGTGTTAGCACATGTTTAACGTAAGATGAAAGCAGACTGTGCAAGTGATGTACAACGGTTGTTTGTGGCGTGGCGTGGCCTTTCAACGTTTACTGCGTCGTTACTGCTATGTGAACTACGCTCAGCTAAGCAATTTTGCCTGTATCTTATTACCTGAAGCTGGGCGAATTCTGGAGTGAAGCATTGCTTGCATTCCGTCTGCCGTGTGTGCCTGTGTGTGCGTGTTCGTGTGCGTGTGTGCGTATGTGTGCGCGTGTCTGCCTGCCTGTCTGTCTGTCTGTCTGCCTGTGTATCTTATTTTAAAAAAGGGTAAATGAAAATGGTTAAAATGGCTAAATCGGCATTTAGACACTGATGCGATTATTTCGCAAATCTCTACAGAGTATTCAACCACTCCGTTATTTATTTCTAGTACTATCTTACTATCATTCCCTACAATCTCCATACGCTGCCACTTCAAATTAGACAATTCAAACTACATAAACAAGAATTCGGATTGTATCCTGTCCTGTCGCCAGGGACAAGGACGACCGTATCGGGGACATCATGAAGAAGCTGGCGCCGTTCCTCAAGCTGTCCACAGAGTACGTGAAGCAGTTCGAGTCGGCGTTGACTCTCGTCGAGACTTGGCAGAAGAAGTCGTCGTCGTTCGCAGCGCTCCTGCGGGAAATAGCGGTAATGACAATGTCCTCTGTGACAGTAATAAAATATTGTCGATGTAGGCGCGTATGTTCAAAGTGTTAGATATTTTATTCTATTAATAAACTACACATCTAAAGTATTTAATATTTGATATATTAAATCAACCGCGATTGGCCCACGACAAGGAAGAAAAGCCCGGGTGTAGGCGAGATAAATTATAGCCGCCTATTTTAATGGTTGTTGTGGAACGAAGTTTAGTTACTTGATTCCGTGCTTCAGGAGAACCCTGACTACGGACGTCTTCATCTGAACGCCCACATGATGGAACCCGTCCAGAGAATACCGCGCTACGGCCTGCTACTCAGAGGTCTGTCCGCAATTAATGTCACGATATAAAGTGCTTATTTTTTATTTTGGTTTTGATGTAAATGTAACATTATTGTTTATATGTTGATAAAACGATGATGATGACGTTTTGCACCGTTGTTGTTCTACGCATGACAGCTATGTGATATCTCACTTACACTGTTACAATGCAAAACATTTTTATTCTAATAAATGTTGTTGATATACTATATTATACTGATTGTTGACATAAATGCAGTATTGAAGATCATAGTATTACACGAGATGCTGGAATATAATGGGTATTTAGCGGATAGCATGTTATCCGTTTGTTTTGCTCATGTCAGGATTGATGCACGCTGGGAGATTGCATGGTCCGCGCCCGTAGCGACCGGCTGATGTATATGATGATGATGATGATGATGATGATGATGATGATGATGATGATGATGATGATATGTGTGTGTGTGTGTGTGTGTGTGTGTGTGTGTGTGTGTGTGTGTGTGTGTGTGTGTGTGTGTGTGTGTGTGTGTGTGTGTGTGTGTGTGTGTGTGTGTGTGTGTGTGTGTGTGTGTGTGTGTGTGTGTGTGTGTGTGTGTGTGTGTGTGTGTGTGTGTGTGTGTGTGTGTGTGTGTGTGTGTGTGTGTGTGTGTGTGTGTGTGTGTGTGTGTGTGTGTGTGTGTGTGTGTGTGTGTGTGTGTGTGTGTGTGTGTGTGTGTGTGTGTGTGTGTGTGTGTGTGTGTGTGTGTATTATCATCATCATCATCATTATCAATCCCGTAACCCGTAGTGTCGTTGGGGCACCACCGATGACCTTGAAACCAGTTGTCTCCACCGCTTCCTGTCGTCTGCCGCCTTTGTGTCTCTGAGAAGTCCAGGCCTGTCCACTCTTTGATGTTGTCCTCCCACCTCTTCCTCTGTCTTCCTCGTCTTCTTGCTCCCCTAACGGTGCCTTGCAGGATGGTCTTTGTCATGCCGGATGTTCGTGAGACGTGCCCATACCATTTCAGCTTCCGTCTCTTTACCGTCGTTAGGAGATCTTCATAGGGTCCGATGGCTTGTTTGATTCTGTTCTGGACCTCTTTGTTGGTTGCATGGTCCTTGTATGAGATGCAAAGGATCTTTCGATAGCACTTCATTTCCATGACTTGTACTATTATTTGTAGTTCGGCTGTAAGAGCCCATGTCTCGCATGCGTATAGAAATATTGACACGACAAGTGATCGCATCAGTCTGATTTTGGATCGAAGGGTGATGTTTTTATCTTACCATATTGGTTTCAGTCTTGTCATCACTGCTGTTGTCTGGGCAATCCTTGAAATGATCTTAGGTTTGGATCTCTCATCCGTGATAACTGAACCCAGGTACTTGAACTTGGACACTCTTTCTAATCTTTGTCCATTCACTGTAATCTTCTTGTTGATGCCATTGGTGTTGTTGGTCATTAGCTTGGTTTTCTCAGCACTAATTTCCATTCCGTAAGGCGCAGATGTATTGTCGAGGCGGCTCACTATGTCAGTTAGCTCCAGTTTATCCCCTGCTAAACCTTCGATATCATCTGCAAAGCGTAAATTTGTTATTGTCCTGCCTCCGATGCTGACTGTTCCTATGTGATCTTCAAGGGCGTCAGTCATAATCCTGTCTAAAAATATGTTAAATAGAATGGTTGCCCATAAGGCTGCATGCCATACCCTGTCAAATGCCTTTTTGAAGTCAATAAAGACTTGGTAGAGATCTTCTTGGTGTTGCAAGTACTTTTCGCAGAGGATTCTAAGGTTGAAATTTTACTCTGTAGTACTGTGTCCTGCTCGAAAGCCGGCCTGTTCTTCAGCGATGATGTTCTCTACTTGTGGTTTGAGTCTATTAAGGATGACCTTCAACATGACTTTACTCGGGTGGCTGATGAGGCTGATTGTCCGGTAGTTTTGACACAATTGTAGGTTGCCTTTTTTTGAAGTGTGATGACCATTGATTGGGTCCATGGAGTAG